>CAUYQV010135702.1:0-17259 GCA_963574575.1 Galagoides demidoff
TTGAATCCAGCCAGGCCTGCCAAACAACTATGACAACTACAACCAAAAAACAGCTGGGCGTTGTGGCTGGCGCCTGTAGTCCCAGCTACTTGGGAGGCTCAGGCAAGAGAATCGCTTAAGCCTAGGAGTTGGAGGTTGCTACGAGCTGTGACACCACAACACTCAGGGCAACAGCTTGAGACTCTGTCTCAAAAAAAAAGGTAAATAAATAAATAAAAATTTGCTGGGCGTTATGGCAGGCGACTGTAGTTCCAGTTACTTGGGAGGCTGAGGCAGGAGGATTGCTTGAGCCCAGAAGTTTGACGCTGTGAACTATGACCCCAGAGGGCTCTACTGGGAGCAAGAGATTCTCCCCAGCCTGGGCCCGCCAAACAACAATGATGGCTGCAACCAAAATGGCCGGGCGTTGTGGCGGGCGCCTGTAGTCCCAGCTACTTGGGAGGCGGAGGCAGGAGACTCGCTTGAGCCCAGGAGTTGGAGGTTGCTGTGAGCTGTGATGACATAGCTCTCTACCCAGAGGGATAGCTTGAGGCTCTGTCTCAAAAAAAAAAAAAGCCCACGAGGCCAGACTCCGCCCCACCCCGCCCCTCCCAGGCCCCACCCCCAGCCCGCGCCTTCGGCCCGGCACGGCACAGGCTCCACCCCCCCTCGCGCTGAGAGCGCCCCGCCTTGTCCCTCCCGCTGGCCCCGGCGGCGGCGGCGGCGGCAGCAGCAGTAGCGGCGCGCAAAGGTAAGAGCTGGCGGCGCGCGTGCGCTGGGGGGCGGGGCGGACGCGCTCCCGGCCGAGGAAGCCGCGCGCCAGGGGGCGGGCTGGAGCCGCTGTCCTGGGCCCTGGGGGTGCCGCGCCCGGCCGCTACCCAGCCTTCCAGGCGGTCCGGAGGGCGCGCCTGGCGGGCTCCTCTGACGTCCTGCGGCTCACGCCGCACATCCTGCCCGGGTTTTCGCGGGCTGTAGGGGCGGCAGGAGGCCGAGGCCTGCCCGGGGCCTGCCCGGGCTCAGCGGCCTGCAGGGACCCACTGGTCCCTGCGTCCCACGCAGGGTCCTCTGGCTTCACGCGGCAGAGATACCGTGGGAGGCTGGTCTCGAGGGTCAGAGCAAACTGCAGATGCC
Organism: Galagoides demidoff; assembly: GCA_963574575.1. Taxonomy (NCBI): domain Eukaryota; kingdom Metazoa; phylum Chordata; class Mammalia; order Primates; family Galagidae; genus Galagoides; species Galagoides demidoff. The sequence continues at coordinate 1,111 of CAUYQV010135702.1, forward strand.
TGCCTGCGGCCTCCAGTGTGCCAGGCCCTGCTGTGCGAGATGCTCTTCTGTCTTCATTGCAGCCCTGCCCAGTCTGAAGTATCTCCATTTTACAGATGAGGCAATTGAGTCCCAGAGTGGTCAGTTGGGTTGTTCAGGATGGCAAGGCAGCAGGAGCCTGTGTGGGGGTTTGGGCCCACCATGCCTTAGGTTTCTCAATGTGAAGCTGGAGGCCCACTGTGCCAGTCAGCGTCTTTGGAGTTGTCATTTTGAATGAGTGTTCTTGTGATTTTTATATAAACCCATGTCTTAGGACTGTCTCTGGGTAGGTAACTGCCTCCCTGGGAGCCGGGTTGCCCAGCACTCTCTGGAACTGGGACTAGTCTGGGGCAAAAGGACACTAAGAGAGGGGACCACAAGAGTACCATCTGTCTCTTTAGGTCTGAGATTTACTATTTTCCTTTGCTGAGCTCAGGTGCTTAATTATTAGGTGCTTAATAATAAATTAATCCTGTGACAGGGGCAGACCAGCTGCCAAGGCCAGGCAGGGGTTCAGGAAAGACTTCAGGAGTCAATCCCTGGATTTTGGAGGTTTTCCACACATTTTCCTGATTTAACACTCCTCTCCCCAGACTTTGTTTCAAGGTCTGAGAATGGAGATTAGGTCCCATTCCACCCAGGAGTCTCCTGACACTGCCTGGTTCTTACTTTGAACTCCTGGGATGCAGCAAATACTGGATAAATGCTCATGGGAGCTCCTTGACCCTAGTCCAGGGGTCCTCAAACTTTTTAAACAGGGGGTCAGTTCACTATCTCTCAGATCATTGGAGGGCTGGATAAATGTCCTAGGCGGGCCGCATGTGGCCGGCGGGCCATAGTTTGAGGACGCCTGCCCTAGTCTGTAGGTAACGCCATCCACAGCCAATGCTACCCCAGCCAGAGCCAAGGGGAATTGTTTCTCTTTTTTTTCTATTCTTTTTCATTTAATATCCTCTATTATTGGCTCAGTGCCTGTAGCTCAAGCAGCTAAGGCTCCAGCCACATATGCCAGAGCTGGTGGGTTCCAATCCACCCTGGACCTGCCAAACGACGACAACTACAATAACAACAAACAAAATAGCCAGGCATTGTAGCAGGCGCCTGTAGTCCCAGCTACTTGAGAGGCTGAGGCAAGAGAATCACTCAAGCCCAGGAGTTGGAGGTTGCTGTGAGCTGTGACGCCATGGCACTCTACCCAGGGTGACAGCTTGAGGCTCTGTCTAAAAAAACAAACAAACAAACAAACAAAACTTGTATTATTGTCTCTTAGCATTTCATTCATTCATTCAACAGCTCTGCATGGAGCTTTGGACCTTGGGGCGTGTACTGTGGAGAGAACAGTTATAACAAGCTGATACAGTTCTTGCCCTGGGAGGAGACAGACAACATACATGTTGGAGAAAACAGTGAATGATTACTGGCAGGGACCACTGTAGCTGAGGGTCATCTCCCTCAGAAAGTGACACTTTTGAGCCAATAATACTAGTAAATAGTGATGATAACAGTAATAATAGCCAACATCTATCTGCTCTTTAACTGCATGTAGTAATTAAGGTAATGCTAGCTGATATGATAGTGAAACCCCGAATCCTCAGATGCTTAACACAATAGAAGTTTACTGCTCATTCATGAAAATTACTGTTGCTTTTTTGGCAGTAATCTATGTAGTGACTCAGGGACCCAGATCCCTTCTATCTTGTGGTTCTAGCATCCCTTAGGACCTCGGAGTTATTTTTTTTCAGCTGGTAGACAAAGAGGGAGAGAAATAATTCCTCATGGGAGATTTTTAAGGGCTGTATCTGAAGTGGCACACATTCTATCCTAATTCTATAGACCAGGGATCTGGACTTTTAGGTATATTCCTAAGAGAAATTGGATATGCTTATTCAACCCGAACAGTTTTTACTACATTATATCCAAGCATACAGCTAAGCATAGAGCGTCTTATTTAATCTTCATGATAGAAATAGGCACCATTATTATCCCATTTTACAGATAGGGAAACTGAGAGGTGAAGTCACTGGTGTAAGGTCACACAGCTGGCAAGGGGCTCACGAACCAAGGCTGGAGTCTAGCAGTCAGATGCTGAAGCTGTAACATCCTGATCCTCTGAAGAATTCACTCATTTTTTTGAGAATTGGGTGCAATCTGCAGGTGTTGGAGCAGTGCACATACATGCAGGGTTTAGATATGAATTCTTTAGATCCACAGAGCCCAGAAGGACTTTAGGGGGAGAATTTTGGAGGTGGAGCCAAGGGGTGGGTTTCAACCAGTGCCCAGGGTCTAGCTTCCTACTTCCTCTGCATCCCTGTCCCTCAGGGCACTGCTTGGGGAAGGCACAGAATAACTTGGTTCAGTACACCAAGTATATCTGAGCTTCTGCTCTGCTGAATGGGGCATGCAGGGGGTGGACATCCTGGCCATGGGGTATTTGTGGTCTCCCCCCTGCTCAGGTTATGGGTGTGCAGCCTGCAGGGATTTTATGGAGACTGCCTCAGGAGAGAGGGTAGGAGGTACCTTGGGTTTGTAGTGGCAGTTCTCTGCCCCGCAGCGGTTTACCTTTTTTTTTTTGAGATAGAGTCTCATTATGTCGTTCTAGAGTGCTATGATGTCACAGCTCACAGCAACCTCAAACTCTTGGGTCAAGTAATTCTCTTGCCTCAGCCTCCCAAGTTACTGGGACTACAGGTGCCTGCCACAATGTCCGGCTGTTTTTTGTTGCAGTTGTCATTGTTTTTAGCTGGCCCGGGCCGGTTCAAGCCTCCCAGCCTTGGTGTATGTGGCCAGTGCCCTACCAACTGAGCTACAGACACTGCCAGGTTTTATCATTTTGGTTCATTATACCTTGTTTCCTGGTTTTCCATTTGCAGGAAAGATTCTTTAGTTGGGCATGAGGAGTTTATGCCCTTTATATCTGGACTGATATGCCCTTATGTAGCACCTGCTGCATTCCTGGGTCGTACCTCGATACAATGGTAGAGCCTTGAAGCACCGCGACTGGTGCTTCAGGCCCTTGCTGGGAGGCTTCTGGCCTAAATGGAATGAGCAGTGGACTCACCACTTCCCTTAAGCATGTCACCTTGAATAGGTAAGAGTCCCAATCTTACTGAGCCTCAGTTTTCTCATCTGAAAATGGATTGAGGTTAATGAGAGAATGTGAATATGTCCCCTGTGGGGCACAGAGCATAGAGAAGAGGGCACCTTGAGGCTGAGAGGTAGCAGGAGCCAGACAGATTCTAATCTATGAAGGTAGGAACAACATCTGCCACTTACTAACAGCTCACCACTTGCCAGGTGTGGTTCTAAACCCCTTATGCCTTTTGACTCACTTTAATCCTTACAGTAACTCTGTGGCAGGTATTATTATCCTCATTTCACAGATGAAAAAACTGAGGTTCAGGCTCAGTGCCTGTGCTTAGTGTTTAGGGTACCGGCTACATACACCGGGGCAGGTGGGTTCAAGCCTGGCCCGGTCCAGCTAAACAACAATAACAACTACAACAAAAAGATAGCCGGGCATTGTGGTGGGTGCCTGTAGTCCCAGCTACTTGGGAGGCTGAGGCAAGAGAATTGCTTAAGCCCAAGAATTGGAGGTTGCTGTGAGCTGTGACGTCATGGCACTCTACTGAGGGCCACATAGTGAGGCTCTGTCTCAAAGATAAAATAAAATAGGGGCAGCACCTGTGGCTCAAAGGAGAAGGGTGCTGGCCCCATATGCCAAAGGTGGCAGGTTCAAACCCAGCCCCACCCCAAAACTGCAAAAAATTAATTAATTAATTAATTAATTAAAATAAGATAAAATAAAAAATAGCTGGGTGTTGTGGTGGGCATCTATAGTCCCAGCTACTTGGAAGACTGAAGCAAGAGAATCGCTTAAACCCAAGAATTTGAGGTTGCTGTGAGCTATGACGCCATGGCATTCTACCGAGGGCCACATAGTGAGACTCTGTCTCAAAAAAAAACAACAAAATACCCTGAGGTTCAGAGGAGAGGTAACTTGTTCAATGTCACACTGCCAACAAGTGTCAGAGCTGTCTCATATGCATCCCCACCTGAATACTGACTCCAGAGCTGCAGGCCTACTGTTGTATCACACAGTCTCCTTGCCATGGAGAAGGAACAGTAGGAGGCAGTGGGTGTATCTCTAGACCTCAGGGCCCTGCAGTATGGGGACTCTTTTTTTCTTTTTTTGAGCAAAGTCTCTAGCTGTCACCCTCGTGGAGTGCTGTGACATCACAGCTCACAGCAAGGTCCAACTCTTAGGATTAAGCAATTCTCTTGCCTCAGCCTCCCAAGTAGCTGGGACTACAGGTGCCCGCCACAACGCCTGGCTATTTTTTGATTATAGTTGTCATTGTTGTTTGGCGGGCCCGGGCTGGTTTCAAACCTGTCAGCTCTGGTGTTTGTGGCTGGCGCCCTCGCTGCTGAGCTACAGGCACTGAACCAGTACAGGGACTCTTCATTTGAGATTTTCAGATGAATGAAATTAGTCTTTATTGCCCAGAAATAGTGGCCCATGCCTATAATCCTTGTAATCCCAGCAACATGGGAGGCTAAAGCAGGAGGATTGTTTGAGCCAGGAATTCCAGACCAGCCTGAACAAGAAGCAAAAATAAAAAATTAGCTGGGCTTGGAGGTGTGCATCTGTAGTCTTAGCTACTTGGGAGGCTGAAGCAGGAGGATTGCTTGAACCCAGGAGGCGGAGGCTGTAGTGAGCTCTGAATACTCTACTTCACTCTAGCCTGAGTGACAGAGTAAAATCCCATGTCCAAGAAAAAAAGAAAGAAATTAGTATTAGTTGACTATATGAACCCAGCACGGTGTCAGGTATTGTTTATATACACATGGTATTTTTCTTTTTTTTCTTTTTTTCTTTTTTTATTTTTTTGAGACGGAGCCTCAAGCTATCCCCTTGGGTAGAGTGCCATGGCATCACAGCTCATAGCAACCTCCAACTCCTGGGCTCAAGCGAGTCTCCTGCCTCTGTCTCCCAAGTAGCTGGGACCACAGGCGCCTGCCACAACGCCCGGCCATTTTTTTTTTTTTTGGTTGCAGCCATCATTGTTGTTTGGCGGGCCCGGGCTGGGGATCCAAACCCGCCACCTTAGGTGTACGTGGCTGGCGCCCTAGCCGATTGAGCCACAGGCGCCGAGCCTATTTTTCTTTTTTTTCCAAACAACTCCACAAAGCGAGTGCCAATATTAATCCACATCTTACATGTGAGGACACTGAGATCCAGAGAGGCACATTCATTGTCCCTGGGGGCACACTGGCCGTGGGGGCTGGGCCAGGGGTGGAGGGGGCTTTAGTGCCTGGCCTGGGTGATCCTGATCCAGCACCCTGCATTCTTTGTGCTGCACCTGTTGTGGGAAAACGTACCCTCACCCTCACCCCACCCGCATAATGCTCACATTCTTAGCAAACCATGTGACATGCTCGTTCTGGGTCAGCAAAGATGGTCCAGCAGACTTGGGACTCTGGCCTTTCCCGCCTCCTGGCTGCTGACCCCACCCCCTGGATTTGGAGGGCTGTAGGACTAAGCAGCCTGGGAAGGGTAGAGTGTGTGGGGTCCTCTCCTCCAGATACTCCCCATCCTTCCTCCTTCTCTATCCTTTCCCTTTTCTCTCCCATTCTCCTTTTCTCTCTTCCATCTGCTTCTTCAGCTACCACCTCGCTCTTCTCTCCTCTGCCTCCCTAACCCTCCCTGCTCAGCTCCTCCCATCGTGTGGTCACATGGGGGCACCGCCGGATTTAAGCTTAATCTGCCTGGGGCTCAGCACAGCGGTCTGGCCTGGCCTTGGGGCACGCTGACTGAGCTGGTTTGGGGCCCTGGCCTGGGGCCCTGGCGAAGGGGGGTGGAGCGCTGCCCACAGCCTCCCCCCCATGAGCTTGGGTCTGGCGGGGTCGCAGGAGCCCCAGCTAGCACTGGAGATAATTGTCCAGGTAGGTACAGGATGGGGGAGCATGAGCTCAGCAGGGGTAGTGCAAGGTGTGTGGATCTTTGGTGATGGTGTGGGAGCAAGGAAGGAAGAGGTGTGGCGGTGCAGGGGTACACAGGGGCCCCAGCTTGCAGCTCCCAGCAAGGGTACATGCAGGGTACAACTGGTGTGGCTCCCTTATCCCAGTGCCTTGTATGGGGGAAGAGGGTCCCCTCAGGTACAGCAGGAGCCTTACCAGTCTAGAGTGGGTGCTGGGTGGGAGCCCCCAACACTCTGTGCTGCTCGGATGGGGTTTGTGAGTTGGCTTAAGGTTGGTTCTCTTCTCTGGCTCTCAGGGACCTCCTTCCAGGGGCAGGGGACATCAGAGTCTCCTCCCATGAGGCTTTTTCTTTTCTGACTCCCAGGCTTTGCTCCATCTTGGGGGTTTCCTGAGGGTCTTCTAAGCTCCCTTATCTTGGGCAACAGGACTTTATTCCTCATCCCCCGAGGCCAGGGAGCCCAGGTCTCCTGAAGATCTTCTCTTTTTCCCCACAGACACTGGAGAGCAACCTCCTGGGACTGGGCGTGCCGGAGCTAGCCCGGGACTCCGAGCTCTCTGGCCTGCCTGCCCGCATCAGGGAGATTGTCACCCGTAATCTCTCCCAGCCCGAGAGCCCAGGTACCTCTCCCTGCCTGCCCCCCGTCCATTGCCCGCATTTCACCTCGCCTCATGTCCCCTCCTCAGCAGGCACGATGGTGACAACGATAATAGTTTTCATCTTTTGAATACTCATCACAAGGCAGGCATAGCCCTATGACAGAGAGATCCATTTTACAGATGAGGAAATGGAGACTCAGAGCGTAATTTGCTCAGACCTATTCCCCGTGTGCTGTAGCTAGAAGGGAAGTCTGAGCATCCCCTCCCTGGCTGCCTGCAGCCTGCTGCAAAGACTTGAAGTAGAAAAACCGTATTCCCTCGCACAGAAGGTGCAAAGCTGGCTGGACTCGGGATTACAGGGGGAAGGCGGCTCAGCTTAAACCAGGGTTTTGCCCAAGTCTGAGGAGGCAGTGTCGTTCATTCCCCACCCAAGCAGAATGACTGGGGGACCTGCTCCTCTTGGTGGGCGGCACGCGCAGCCTTGTTACGTGGTTTGAGGGTTTGGGAAGATCACACACAGTTGCAGCTGGTGTGTTGGCTGCTCCATTTGATGGTGTCTGGTGCTCTAGCCATGGTACCTCTTCCATTGCTGCAGTGTTGGGGCCATGGAGCCCCAGGCACGAAGAGACTTAGGGAGCCTTCATCTAGACTGAAAGAGCTCGGTGTGATACTGCTGGCTAAGGCCCGTGATGTGTGTTCCAGTTCTCCTAGGGTGGAAGAGCTTCCCACAGGGGGTGACAGCTCTGCCTCTCCCTCTACTCTCCCTCACCCTCCTCAGAGCCTCACCTACACTTTCTTGAGCCTTGACTTTGAGTGAGGCTTTTCTGCTTTTCTGGCAAGCTGTGGTTACTATTCTACCCATTTTACAGATGAACAAAACTGACACTCACAGTAGAATAGTAATTGAAGAAGAAAGGAGCCAGTGCTCAGGGCTTAGATCCCTAGGCTGAGCCTCCCGGGGCCACACTTTAGCTGCAGTTGTGCCCACTTTATGCCCAGCTCTAGAGCCCCGCTTTGCCTGCTTTCCTGTTCCTTGCTCTGCTAGCAGGCTTGGTGCAGCAGCCACTCCCACCCAGGCTCCCCCCAGGGGCCTGGTTGACCTTGCCCTGAATGATGGGTGGGGGCACCTGTGGGGGAGGCGGTCCTAGTAGGCCCAGGAAGAAGCCAACCATCTGCCTGCTGACCCTTGCCAGCCTCACTGCCGGCCACGGAGATGGCATCGCTGCTGTCACTGCAGGAGGAGAACCAGCTGCTGCAGCAGGAGCTGTCCCGCGTGGAGGACCTGCTGGCCCAGAGCCGCGCTGAGCGCGATGAGCTCGCCATTAAGTACAACGCAGTCAGCGAGAGGGTGGGTGCTGCCTGGGGCCAGGGCAGGGTACAGGGCAGTAGCTGGAAGGTCACAACCAGGCCAGTACGCTGGGCGAGGGCAGGCCCTGGAGTCAGGCAGATCTGGGCTCAGCTTATGGCTCTACCAACTTGAGTGGCCCTGAGCTAAGTACCCCACGCTTTGAGGCTGTTTTCTGAAGTCTGGATGGTAATAGGATGTGGGGTTGAGAGGAATTGAGGTAAGAGAATAAAGTCCCTGGCACCAGGGGTGTTAGGGATATGGAGCCAGGGCCCTGAAAGCCCTTCCTCCAGCCCTTCCTCCCTCTGAGTTTCTGCGCATCTCCCTGCTGTCCTGTTGTCATGGGCCCTGGGGTGGAGGCAGTGGCTGGATGCCAGGGCAGGCTGGGGTGGGCACTGTAGTGCTTTGTGGACTGTCTGGGGCAGCCACAGGACTACGGCCACTCCCCACTGGGGTGAGGCCCAGGGAGGGGAGGAAGGAGAAACCAGGCCCATCTCCGTGTCCAGAAAGGATTCATGTTGCCCAGGCCTGGGCTGCAGGCTAGTGGGGGTCCCGGGTGCTGGGGTGGGAGGTTGGGGTACGCCAGGCCCAGGGTAGGGTGCAGAATGTTCCTGATGCACTGTCTGCTCTGGGCCCTCAGGCTCATGGGTGGTGCGCCTGGGGAATTGGTGGCTGAAGTTGGTAAGAGCTGCATGAGGGACAGAGTGCGTGTGTGTAGAAGGGAGGCTTGGAGGTGTTCTTAATAGTCATAGCTACCCTTTATTGAGTGCCTACTGTGTGCCAGGAATGTGCTGGGTGGGCATTTGGTAGAGAAGAAAACGGGAGATTCAGAGAGGGGAAGCACCCTGCTGGGGGGGTTGGTCACACAGCCAGAACCAGGCATCCTGTCTGCTGGCTCATGCTCTGTGCTGCTGGTTTGGTTCCTGTGCATGAGAAGAGATGCTGGGCTAGGACCTTCAGGGAGCAATTGGAAAGCTGGAAGGGACTGAGGGGCAGGAGCTGGCGTAGGATCGCCTGTGTGGTAGTATCAGAGCCAGGGTTAGCCTGAGCTCGTCCTGTCCAGGCTGAGGGCTGCTCACTTGCATTGGGAAGGTGGTGTGCATTTCTGTGCCCACACCTTGGTATTCGCTGGCCTGGCCAAGCCCAACTTGTTGGGACTTGCTGAGGAACAGTGTAGGGACCTGCGGTGACCCCTAGCATTCAGCACAGTGCAGATATAGTTTTCCCAGGGTCTGCAGGGGGCGTGGAGGGCAGGCTGGCCCAAGTCTGGCCATGTTGGTGGTGACAGGCCCCTAAGCCAGCCCCCTCCTGGTTTAGGCCTCTGTTTTGGCCCCTGGTAGAGTGCCAGGCCTCCTGTGGGCTGCCTCTTAAATACTACCCTCCGAGGGACAGTGCAGCTAGCCCTGCCCCTTATCTCCCATGGTTGGCAGGGGAAGGAAAGAGGAGGTAGGAGGTGAGTCCTTTTTCTGCTGGGACAAAGCTGCTGGGGCTAGGGCTGTAGCACAGGGGACCTGGGTTAGTCTAGAAAGCCCCTGTGCAGAGGGAACCTGGGGTTTCAGCTCTGTTCCACAGGGTTTGAGTGAGGTCCCACCTGGAGGCAGGGATTGAATGAGAATGACCTGGAAAGCCTTCCCTTCCCATACACAGGAAACAGGACTTGAGCACAGAGCCCTGGGCTGGGAGTCAGGATACCTAGGTTCGGGCCTTAACTGGCTGCGTGACCCCTAGCAGGGTGCTTACCCTTTCTGAGCCTCCATTTTCTTCTCTGTTACATGGGCATCATAATTGTCCTGGCCTGGAGGGTGAATGCACAGAGAACTTCAGAGTCTGGAGATCACTTGTTATAAATGGGGAAACTGAGGCCTTGAGAGGGGGCATGATGGGTCCAAGGTCAGTGGGGGAGATGAGATGAGACCCCTGGTGCAGAGCTCTGCAGTTGTGTGACACTATCTCTAACTTCTGCCCTTGTCCCTGTAGATGCAGGTGGGAAGACCTGCCCCATGGCCATAGCAGGCATAGTGGGCTGGGTTGGGGGCAGCCCGCGAAGTTATTCTGATCCTTTAAACCCCACAGCACCCTTGGAACAGGGACTGTAGTGAAGGTGAAGATCTGTGTCCTGTTGAGGAAACTAAGGCAGACTGTCCTAGAGCCCATCTCCCAGGAAAGAGAGAGGATCCCAGGGTTCCTCTGGACACCCCCTTTCTTCCTGTCCCTGAGGAGCAGGTATAGGCACAGCGTAGGAAGGAGGGAGGAGCCACAACCCCTTGGCTCCAGAGGACAGACCCCCTGGGCTCCCCCAGTGTCCATGGCAACCTGGACAGAGTGAATTGAACAACCGTGGTTGCCAGGGGAGACAGTAAACTTTCATCCCTGGCTTAGTGTCAGCCTCCTTCCCTTTTGAATTGCAAGTAAAATTGAAAGGCTGTTTTTCTGGGGGTGGGGGGGAGTTTGTGGAAAGGGATGAGGTGTGGCAGGGAGGGCCCAGCTCTGAGCGTTGATGAAGGGAGTGGAGCCCCTGGTGACTGTCACACCCCTGTGGATCATAGAGGCAAACATCACCTGATTCACACAAATGTGCAACATGTATACAACATGGGCCATCCAGACCTCACATGGGGGCACCCAGATACACAAAATACACCATAGGGATACACTCAGATTCACAGCATGACCTGTGCCCAACAGCTGGATCCCACACAGTCCCATAAGGCACAGAACGGTCACCCAGATGACCCATGTGCAGGCAACACCACACACTGTCTCACAGCTCCTGGTGAACACCGGCAGAAAAAGCACAGGGCTGGGGTGGCGCCTGTGGCTCAAAGGGTGCCAGCCCCATATGCCAGAGGTGGTGGGTTCAAACCCAGCCCTGGCCAAAAACCACCAAAAAAAAAAAAGAATAAGCACAGGGCTCCACGCAGCCCCCTGTCATCCCACAGAGGACTGCATGGATGCCTAAAGCATATAGTCACTGACACACGTCAGAGGCACACAGAGCCCAGGCATACCCCAGACCTACCTACTTCCAGTCATGCTTGTGCCTCCCTGGCATACGGCTGTACAAATACTCATGCCCTGATACACACAGATGGGTCCAGTGCTGTACCACAGCACAGACCTGTGGCCCCTCCACCCATGTGGAGGCCCAGGTACACCCACCTGTCAGCATGTACCCAGAACCATGCATGGGTTCACATGAGGTCCCACGTGGAGATGTGACAGAGCACATTCCACTCACACCTGCTGAGGCACACCTGCACGGATGCACCACACGTATCTCAGGGCTGCCAGCACACAATGGGCTTAGGTGGGTGTCATGTAGACACTTGATGGGCCTGCAGCCACCATCCAGGCAGAAACCCCTATTTCCACCTCCCTCCACATACTTATACTCAAGGGGGAGTCCCCAAGCAGCCATGGCCAGCCCCCCACTCATGACACCCCTGAGGTTGTGTGTCCCTGGGAATGGGATGTGTGGAGATGCAGTTGTCCTTGGCTTTGTTGGAGTCTCACAGAGCATCTTCTGGGCTTACTGGGTGGGTGCAGGCCTAGAGGGCACTGTCCTTGCTGCTAACCCAGCTTAGACCTGGTATCAGAGTGGGTGAAAATAAATGCCCTTGTGGCTGGTGTGGCCCTGCATGGAGGTATAGGGGGTGTCTGAACGCCCTGCCTGGGCTGTCGCAGGCCAGGTGCTGGACAGTGAGTATGGGGCTGACATCCCTGTTGGGTGTTCCCCAGTCCACTCTGTGCTCTCTCACTGCCCTGTGTCTCCCTCACTTTCCTTCTCACCAATAGCTGGAAGAGGCTGAGAGGCCACCTGGCACCAGTAGTTTCCTTAAGGGGGTTGAGGGGACTTCATGGCTAGTGGGACAGCCAGAACCAGGCAGGCATCCTGCCTGTGCCCATGGGGGTCTGAGGACAAAGGGGCTGCCAGCTGCTTGGGTGTGAAGGAAGGTGGCATGGCAGAGGCTTCCAGAAAGGTACTGGGGTGGTAGGGACAGAGAGGGAGTCAATGGGCAGACACCCTCCAAGGTGGCATTTATGTGCACACATGACAGATCTTAGTGCTTTCGGGGGGAGGGGTTGTCTTTATCACCCTGGGAGGGTTGGAAACTGCCTGTGTGCATCATGTGTGTGCATGTCTCCCAGCTCAGACGTGCATATATTGCATATGTGTAATGATGTCTCTGCTTTGAATGTATCCCCATGTGCTCATGCCATTAATTCAGGATCTCAACAAATATTTACTGAGCGTGAGCCAAGCTACACCACGGCCACTGTTCTAGGTACTAAGATACAATGGGGCAGAAAAATCCAGGCTTTCCTGAGCTCGTGTTGCCTTGCAGTGGGGGCTGGGGCGGGGGTGGGCTTGAATGTAATAATCAAAACTATAGGAGGGCTCAGTGTTCTGGAGGAGAGGCATGCATGCACTGAGGTGCATCTTTGTGTTTTGCATGCAGTTTGTGGGCCCACCTGTGTGTCCATGCATGCCTGGTCTGTGTGTCCATGCACCACTGCATCAGCACATCGTACACACATGCACTGCGTCCTGACCTTGCCACATGTGCCTGCTCCCCCTGGGTGCTGAACTATCAGGCTGCAAGGCATCATGGGTCTAGGACCAGCCTGGTGCCCCCTGGAGAGGCCTGTGCCTGCCTTCCCAGGAGGCCCAGGACTCTCACCCAGGGCCCTTCCTGCAGCTGGAGCAGGCTGTGCGGCTGGAGTCTGGGGAGCTGGAGACGCAGGAGCCCAGGGGGCTGGTACGGCAGAGCGTGGAGCTGCGGAGGCAGCTGCAGGAGGAGCAGGCCTCCTACCGACGCAAGCTGCATGCGTACCAGGAGGGCCAGCAGCGGCAGGCCCAGCTAGTGCAGCGGCTGCAGGCCAAGGTCAGGGCTACCCACTGTGCTCCTGTCCTCTCTTGTGCTCAGTTTGCCCTGCTCCCACCCCCTGGGGCAAACCCTCCCACTTTCTGCCCTTCCTCAGATTCTCCAGTATGGGAAGAGGTGCTCAGAGTTAGAGCAGCAGGTGCTGGAGACGTCCACAGAGCTGGCACAGCAGCGACTGAGGGTGGGTGCCAGGGTGGGGCAAGGCCAGGCCCTCCCCTCCTCTCCTGCCCAGCCTGATGTTCTCCCCCCCTCCCCAACCAGGACTCAGAACACAGCCAAGACCTGGAGAGCGCCCTCCTTCGCCTGGAGGAGGAACAACAGAGGTGAGGGTGCAGCAGGATGCAGGCAAGGGTTGGCAGGACAGCTCTCCCTCAACAAACACCCACTGCTTCTCTGTGTCCTGCCCAGGAGTGCCAGCCTGGCCCAAGTGAACGCTATGCTCCGAGAGCAGCTAGACCAGGCAGGCTCCGCCAACCAGGCTCTGAGCGAAGACATACGAAAGGTGACCAGCGACTGGACACGCAGCCGCAAGGAGCTGGAACAGCGGGAGGCAGCATGGAGGCGAGAGGAGGAGGTGGGCACAGGGATGCTGGGAAGGGCCTGGGCAGAGAGGGAGAGGGAGCATTGGCTAGGTGAGCAGGTCAGCAGCGGCGAAGAGTCATCATCATCATCGCTGGCCTTTATTAGCATCCGGTGTGCATTTTCTTTTATTCCTCATAATAACCTCATGAGATAGGTGCCATCCATCATTCTCCTCATCTTAAAGAGAGGTTAAGAAACCTGCCCATGGTCATGCACCTGACAGTTGGGATGTAGACTGAGGTCCCATGGACTCTGTCCTTCCGTGCCACCTCTTGCAGAAGTACTTCGAACCCCAGTTCCCTGTGCAAGAGGGAGCTGTTTGGGCTTGATAGCTTGAATGTAGCTGTTGTGACACAGCTCTGCACAGGCCCAGAGTCGGCCCCCAGGAAGACACACTCCCTGGGCAGCACGGCTCTTGGAATACGTGAGTTGGGGAAGCTGGGTTGAGGGGCAGACCAGCCCTCACCCCAGCCTTCCACTTGGCATGTCCCCTGCAGTCCTTCAACGCCTACTGCAGCAATGAGCATGGCCGCCTGCTCCTCCTTTGGAGGCAGGTGGTGGGAGTCCGCCGTCTGCTCAGCGAGGTGAAGATGTCCACTGAGAGGTGAGGCCTGGCTGGGGAAGGGGGCCACTTGGGGAGCAACTGGGAGCCAACCCCATTCTTTATATCAAATTCCACACAACTCAGATGAACTAAATCAGAACAACTTAACACAACTCAGCACAACTCCTCCGTGTGCCCAGCCCCGTAGAGAAGGAGAGGCAACTTGTACAACTGTTACAATTGGGGCAGTCAACATTTACTAGATATTTATTCTTTGACTAATATTCTTCAACTGATATTCACAGATGAGGACACTGAGGCTCAGAGAGGTTGAGTGACTTTCCTAAGGTCACACAGTAGTACATAAATGACTGAATCTGGATTTGAAGCTCCTACTTTGAATCCACTGGATTATTCAGCTTCTCCCAAGCACCTTGCAACCTCTAGTAATGAAGACACATAGACCCCCAAAATTCTAGGCTGAGGAAGTGAGTGGTCAGTGACAAGAAGGTGGGACAGAGGGAATGCCTTAGTGCACCAAACCTCTAAAAAAAATTTTGTAGAAGGTTGGGTGCGTTGCTTCATGCCTATAATCCTAGTACTTTGGGAGGCCAAGGTGGTGGATTGCTTGAGCCTAAGAGTTCAAGACCAGCCTAAGCCAGATCAAGACCCACTCTTTAAAAAATAGCTGGGAGTTGTGATGGGCACCTAAAGTCCCAGCTGCTTGGGAGGCTGAGGCCAGAGAATCGCTTAAGCCCAAGAGCTTGAGGTTGCTGTGAGCTCTGACACCACAGCACTCTACCAAGGGTAACTATCTCAAAAATAAAAAAATTTATTTATTGCCCAGGCTGGTCTTGAACTCCTGACCTCAAGCAATTCTTTGACCTTCCAAAGGGTTAGGGTCACAGGTATGAGCCACTGTGCCCAACCAGGCTTGTTTTATGCAAACAAATAAAACAGATCACATACATACTTTTTTATGTATATAATCTTAGTAGAATTTTATCTTTTTAACTCTTGGGCTTAAGTGATTCTCTTGTCTCAGCCTCCCAAGTAGCTAGGACTATAGGCACCCACCACAACACCTGGTTATTTTTAGAGATGAGGTCTCTCTCTGGCTCAGGCTGCTGTCAAACTTGTGAGCTCAGGCAATCCACCCACCTCGGCCTCCAATCTTAATAGAATTTAATCTTTGCAGTTCTTTTTTTTTTTTTGAGATGGAGCCTCAAGCTATCCCCCTGGGTAGAGTGCCATGGCATCACAGCTCATAGCAACCTCCATCTCCTGGGCTCAAGTGAGTCTCCTGCCTCAGCCTCCCAAGTAGCTGGGACCACAGGTGCCCGCCACAACACCTGGCCATTTTTTGGTTGCAGCCATCATTGTTGTTTGGCGGGCCCGGGCTGGGGATTTGAACTCGCCACCTTAGGTGTACGTGGCTGGCGCCTTAGCCGATTGAGCCACAGGTGCTGAGCCTGCAGTTCTTGAAGATACTTTCTTCGCCTAACTGGTAGGTGGCTCTGTATCAGGATAGGAAGAGCTTCTCCATTAGTGTTTTTTTTGGCTATAGAATATTCTATTGAATGGATGTACCATAATTAGTAGCAGTCCCCTTTCGATGGACATTTACACTGTCATCAATATTTTTTTCCCACTGTCTTGGCTGGGGCCAGGTTTGAACCCGCCACCTCTGGTATATGGGGCCAGCGCCCGAGTCCTTTGAGCCACAGGTGCTGCCTGTCAT
This sequence comes from Galagoides demidoff, assembly GCA_963574575.1. Classification (NCBI taxonomy): domain Eukaryota; kingdom Metazoa; phylum Chordata; class Mammalia; order Primates; family Galagidae; genus Galagoides; species Galagoides demidoff. The sequence goes on from CAUYQV010135702.1 coordinate 16,803, forward strand.
CAGTATTTTTTACATGAGCAATGCTGCAGCGAGTCCTCTGTCCACAGGTCGTTTCCCTTGTGCAGGGCGTATCTATGGAATATATTCCTAGAGGTGGAGCTGGTGGGGCAAAGGCTTTTCCTAATTGCCCTCCGTTGAGCATTTGCTCATTCACCTTCTACCTGCCAGGCAGAGGAGGACCTCTTACCCCATAGCCCTGCCCATGTTATGCATTTGGTGTGACTCTTTTTCCCTCCAATTTGGTAGTGACATCCCAATGTAGTTTTTTGTTTTCATTTCTGAGATAGGGTCTTGCTGTGTTATCCATGCTGGCCTCAAACTCCTGGGCTCAAGAGAGCCTTCTGCTTTTGCCTCTTGAGTACTGGGACTACAGATGTGCACCACCAGGCCCAGCCCAGTGTAGTATTTTTGGGTATTGTTTTTTTAGAGATAGAGTCTTTTTTTTTTTTTTTTTTGA
>CAUYQV010135703.1:0-28281 GCA_963574575.1 Galagoides demidoff
AAAAAAAAAAAAATGAAGAGGCTTTAGAAATAATTTATCCTTTATATTTTGTAATCAAGAGTGAAAAGAATATACATTCAATTAGAGTCATTAATACAGCTGGCATTAAGCTTGGTTCTTCCTGGCAATCAAAAAGGAAGAAAATATATATTTATAAATATTTACATGTTTTTGTAGATATTCATACACACATGTTAATATATTTACATATGCTTATATACACATATTAATATATTTACATATATTACATATTTAGATCTATATATAAACTTTCTTTAGCTGACTAGAGAATGCATTCACTTAATTTTATGAGAATTGCTAAATTGTACTAACATTACTTTTATAGGCTATTTTATAATCCATACATTGAATTTTTTAGAGCAAACATTTTCATTAAAATGCAAACAGATCTCTGCCAGGCCCTTTCCAGCTACAATGTCAGGAGTCTGATTGTGTTTTGTTTTCATTTTTAATTTGCAAGGAGATGTAAACATGTTCTCACACATCAAAGGGATCACAGGCACATTAGAGTCACCAATTCACATCTTTTAATTAGCATTGTTAAAAATCATGTCTTCTCCAATATTTTCCAGGTAACACCCTTAGAGTTCATTGTCAGCAGGTAACTCCAATGGCATCAAGTTATTCCCAGCATTTGAAAGGGGAGAGTAGAAAGGCTTCCGGTTCTTTATAGGAAAGGTAGCCGTGTAAACATTCAATTGTCATGTTACTGTGAATGTTCTTGTCTCCTCCGTGGGATCTATTGGGTCATTATCTCTAAGGGAATTTATTTCGACACCTACAGAACATTGTGTTATATTACGCACAGTCAGGTGAACCTACATGGCTACTGTCTTTAGCAGCCATAATCTAAAGTGCCCTACAGGGGGAAATGTTCATTTTCTCTCTTCCAAAAGCAGCTAGAATTAGACTTAAAATTGTTCGTCCTAATATTGTTTATGCCTTTTGAATTTGAAGTATCTGGCTTGGCTACATCCTTTATGTTGGCTCTTACTCAGGATTCTTACAAAAATCTCTGAGGCACCTTCTGGTGAAGAAAGTCAGGTGGGGGTGGGGGCTGCAGCCAGGCCTGGCAGGAGAGAGGCTGGACCCACAGCAGGCTCTTCCCTTGTCAAAGCCACGGAGCCCATAATCTCGGGGTGCACTGCTCGTTGCTGGAAGGTCTGGGCAGGTAACCGAGCTCTAAATCACAGAGATGACCATAGAAATAGAACCCCACCAGTTATTTGGGATGGACAACACAGGGCAGGCCATCTTCAAGGGAGCAAGTGCAGGTGGTTCACGATGTAACACGTGTGCAGAAAGAACTTGCAGAGCTCACAGCTCTACTCCTGTGCTTGTGGGAGGAACAGCAAGTATCCCCAGAAAGGTGGTTAAGGACACAGAATCCACCCAGACTGCCCAGCGTGATTCCAGGTTTGACCCACCTGGGCCTGTGTGCCAGACCAGGCCACCCACACAGGGATGCTCTGAACCAAAGCCAGGGCAGCTAAGTTCATATCAAAAAGACTCTTGATGTCAGAGTCAGGAACTGTCTGAATTTTAAATGACTACAGTTTAACAAGGCTGCACGGCCCTGCTGGTAGAGGGGATGCCATGGCACAATCATTGGCTTTTTAAAAAAATTGTAGGTGGCGCCTATGACTCAAAGGGGTAGGACACCAGGCCCATATGCCGGAGGTAGCGAGTTCAAACCTAGCCCCAGCCAAAAACTGCAAATAAATAAATAAATAAAATTTAAACGTATCATGGTATCTGAATACCCAGATGCGACCTCCTCCCCACAAAAAGGGAACAGAAGACACAAAACTGCAGCCTGGGGTCTGAGATAAGCTGGGAACAGGTGTTCTGTCAGCCTGGGGGCGAGGGCAGCACCTGCTCTGGGCTGGTGGGAGCAGCGGATGGCTGCCGTGCTGATTGTGAGAATCTCTCTGAGGACATGACAAGGGCCGAACATCCACCGTGGGGTTCCCAACATGGTCAGGCAGCCCTGCATGTCTAAACCTACGAGAGAGAAAGTTCCCACGTGTGTAAAGACTCCCAGAAGGAAGCACAGAAAACCTCCGGCGGGAACTGACAGGCGCCCTTAGCGACACCTGCTGTGAGCGTGGGAAACGCGCTCCCACCAGCAGCCTCCCCGGGACGCCCAGCTGGGCGCTTCTCGCTCTTGTTCTGTGCCCTCACTGCAGGGGCCAACGCAGGGTGGACACCAGCCAGCCAGGGATCGAGGCTGCTGGCCCGTGGTCCTAGACCCCAGCTGCGCTTCTCACCCACGGAGCCTTCCGGGGCCCGGCCGGCTCGAGCAGCCGAGGTCGCCCCCTTGTGGTTCCGGGGGGAACGGGCCGGCAGAGCTGCCGTCCTCGTTGGTGAGGAGTCTGACCCAGACTCTGTCCAGCCAGACAGACGTCGGCTGCGGGCACCTAGGCAGACACAACCCCCCACTCCCGATCCAGGGCACCACACCAGAAGGCCGTGAGATTTTACACACAGACGCCTGGTGGGAACCGTGTATCCCCCAGTCCCTGGGCAAAGAAACAGAACGGCTTCCCCAGCACCTGTGCCTTGTGAGTGTGGGGACCCGTCAGTGAGCGCACTTTGCCCTTCATGAGACTTACTGGTCCCCCTATCTGCAGGGCACAAGTACACACACATCATGTCTGTAAGGCGACTTGACCCCCGGAATCAGTGACAAAGCCCCTCAGGAAGCAGAGAGGAAAGAAACTGGCTCCAAACCCCTCCCTGGCCACTGCAGCGGCCACCAGTACAACAGACCAGGGCCCTGTTGCTTTTCTGAATCACCAAGTGTCCCTACCTCCTACCATTCCCAGCATTTTCAAATGGGAGCAGTGAGCGGATGCACTACATATTTTTAAACTGTCAGCAAATACCTGTGCTAAAGTAAACTGTCATGGAATCATGTTAAGCCTTCCCAAATATTTGCATCCGTGTTTGAATGAGCCGGGCTTCTCTCTAACCCAGTCCCTCGCAGCCCTCTGCCCGCAGACTCTGCAGCTCTGAACCCGTGTGTGTCCACAGGACCCCAGTGCCATGCCCAGACCCACCTCCCAGGACCTGGCCGGGTACTGGGACATGCTTCAACTCTCCGTTGAGGATGTCAGCATGAAGTTCGACGAGCTGCACCAGCTGAAGCTCAATGACTGGAAGGTCATAGAGTCTCCCGAGAGAAAGGTAAGGATCCACATGCCTGCACATCTCTGCAGACTGCTGCTGTGGGGCTTCTGCTATCTGACCCGATGGCAGAAACAGTCTGCATCAATTGCTGCATGGTACTCGGTTAGCAATACAAGATCAAATCTCATGTATGCGTGTGTATGTGTTTGCATACGCACATGTGTGTCTGTGGGCACGAGCACGTGTGCACAGACTGGGGTGGAATGGAAGCCCTGGGCGTATGTGGCAGTGACAATGTCTTCCTTGCTCTATCTCCCACACTCCTAGTTTAGAGAGACGCTGGTCAAACTCGTGTATGCAACTCCACTGGCATTTCTTACGGGGATCTAGCCCCCTGAATTATTTTCATCACAACTTTATTTTGGTTATACATATTAAGCTTGTTTCCCATGGGGAAATATTTAGGTCTGCTTATAGTGACTGCTCCTATTCAAATATGCCTTGTGGTTGCATGCCTGGAATTAGAGGCAAGACGACATTTCAAATTATATTGAAACGCTTGATAGCATAATCTTCCTCTAAATCTAGCAGCCCCAGCCCTGTGAATAAGCTGAAATTTTCCATTAAGTTTGGACCCTGGGATTTCACCTCTTCCCTGATGGTATCAGCTAATACACAGTACATAGGTCTGAGTTAGCAATGGATACATTGATTTCCTAACACATTTTAGAGAAGTTCTGAGTAATCATAACCTGATTTATCCAGACACACATTATCTATGAGAATAAAATGATAAAGAAAATGAACCCAGCATACTCTGGGGAAGCATTACTTCATGTACAGCCACGGGTGCAGTCTGGGTAATCAGAGAGAAAAGGCCTGACTGTGCATCATCACAATCTGCTCTTCCCACAAGGTGCTGGTGGTGGCTGGAGGAGCTCCAGACTGATGCCCCACCAAGACTAAGGAGGGCATTGTAACCCCCTTAGTTACAATGGGGTATAACCAAGCACATGTCAGCCATGTCATCCACGGTTTGGTTTTGAAGTGAAGGAGAGAGGCCACGTGTTGAGCCCTAGTGAAAGGTTTTTCTGATAGAAAACAAAAATGAAACTGCTTTAAATTAGCCAAGTGTGTATAACGAGCCTTCCTAGTTTTCATTTTCTCTTTTTTTTTTTTTTGAGATAGGAGCCTCAAGCTGTCCCCCTGGGTAGAGTGCCGTGGCATCTCAGCTCACAGCAACCTCCCATTCCTGGGCTCAAGCAAGTCTCCTGCCTGTGCCTCCCAAGTAGCTGGGACCACAGGCGCCTGCCACAATGCCCGGCTATTTTTTGGTTGCAGCCGTCATTGTTGTTTGGCAGGCCCGGGCTAGATTCGAACCCGCCACCTTGGGTGTATGTGGCTGGCGCCTTAGCCACTTGAGCCACAGGTGCCGAGCCAGTTTTCATTTTCTGACAAGCAAGATATACAAGCTCGTCTGCCCAAGCTGCACTAGAGAATGATCCTCTGAGTGCTGAGGCCAGAGACAAGGGGCTGCTCAGCACGAGGTCCCATACCCAGAGTGGCCCTGCCCCACCAGATTCATCTCTTAGAGCCCCACGGTCTGGTGGACCCTCCTCTACGGCAACTGCCTGGAGGCTGGGAATTGCCTTTGAGAAGGGAACTCCCCCAAGAGGTGTTAGCCCATTTGTCTCCCTCAAGGGTCCATATCTCAGGAGACATGCAGAGAAAGAAGGGCACAGGCCTCCTGCTCAGTGCAGGAGTCACCTGTTAAAGCAGCTGAGAGCTGTCAGTGAACCAACTACCACTTGTTTTATGCCAGAAAGTCAGGAAAGAGTCCCTGCTCCTGGCCTGCGTCTTATAGGGACAGAGTTTCAGACACCAGCACGGGCTTCTTGCCAAATATTCTCACTTCATTCCTGGGCACTGAGACTGGTGTCCCCCATTTACAATGCCGCCCACTTCTGTCCCCTCTGTCCTCACACATCGGCCCCCCTTCAGGCTTTTCTCTGGAAAAGGCTGAGGGGAGAAACGTAATCCCCCACAACTAGGTATGTGGCCTTTCTTAGCAGGACTCCACTGGGAAGTAGGGGGAGTGGGCGGCTTTTTTATGGAGGAAGGAGATTAATTAACACGAGAGTGTTGGATATACACCTTTCACAACAACAGTTAACAGCATCACTATTGAATCTGTTGCAGAATTATGAAAATTACCTTTCTGAAAAAATGTGTACACACACAGTAGAACCTCCCTAGCTGATCGGCTCCCGATACTGCCCACCTCCTTAAGGTGACCTAATGCTCATGTACGTTCCAACACAGCAGGCCCAGTTCCTCATGGTGACCACCTCCGTATGTTACAGTCCCTGGGATGGTTGACTTACAGGGGTCCTACTGTATTTTAGGATGACCTGAGAACCTGACCTAACAATCAGAAATAATTGTTTGTATCTTTTTACCGAGCAAGCAAAAAATCATTTTATACACACAGTGGACATAAAGTTCATGTGCAATTTAAAATAGTTTCATATAGTAAAAAATGCACAAGAACTTTATCCATCCTGTATATATATGTACACACACACATATACTGCATGCCAAGTGGATTTTAGGTCAATAATAGAATTTGGCCGCTTCTCTCTGGGACAGCCATCAGGTAAGATGATTTCGTGAATGTTCTTGAATCCTGGAGTTTGTCCAGAGTCTGCAGCATTTAATAGGGAAGTTGAGGCCTCCTGCGATGCTCAGAGTTTGGCACTGTATTTGCCTATGCTCAGAGGTGACATAGTACCCTGGAAAGGGTAGGAATAGGGTAAGGGTTGCTCTAGCAACAATGTCAAAACATGCCGATGACTCCAGAGACATGAGGTGTCCGTGTGTAGAATTTATATCCTTGTTTGTACACGTTGTCCCAAACTACTCTGCCCCTTTGAGGGAGCTCACAGGAGGCAGGGGCGGGGGACAATTGAGTGGGAAGGGAGCAACCTCCTCGGCTGGCTGTCAGAGGGGGCAGACTCTGGGGCAGCTGAGCTCACAGGCTGTGGACAATGTGCTCTGACCATCTGTCTACTGTGACTTGTGGTGCTTTTCAGGAAGAAAGAAAGGTCCCCCCTCCAATACCAAAGAAGCCCCCCAAAGGAAAATTTCCTATTACTAGAGAAAAATCCCTAGACCTGCCCGACAGACAACGGCTGGAGGCCCGGAGACGGCTCATGGCCGCCAAGAGAGCAGCCTCCTTCCGCCAGAATTCTGCCAGCGAGCGAGCGGACAGCATCGAGATCTACATTCCCGAGGCCCAGACCCGGCTCTAAGAGCGGCAGGCCGCAGCGTCCACCTTCTCGTTTCTCTTTTTAACACGCCCCTTGTACAGTTTCTCGCCTACCTGGTGACTTCTGTCTCATTTGCTCCACTGAACCCACCCTTGCTGTCGTGTTCTCTGTGCCATAAACCCGGTGGAATGCTTTCCATTTCCCCAGTGTGCTGAGCCTGGCAAGGACGACTTCGTTTTTTTAAACCAATGGCCTGACTTACAATCAGCTCCGATGGACAGGCTTGGTGAGACCTGTCTTCTCCTCTTTGTTCTCAGAGGACGACCAGAAACGCCTCTGGAGATGGAACCCAGCTTACATTTTGTTATTTATATTTTTATAAATTGTGTGATAATTAGAGGTAAGAATAACAAATAACTATAAATGGGTGCATCTCGCCACTCCCTAGAGGCATTAGACAGCCCAGTGGAAGGTGCTACAACTTGAAGTACAGGACAGAAAGCCCCTCCCCTCCTGTCCAGCCCCTGCACCTGCCATCGCCACTGTCCTTGTCCTCTGTGTCACAAGTTGGAAGCCTTAGGCTCCTTGCGTCAACTGTATGGTTATGAAAAGTGATCTCTTCAGCCGCCAGACTCCTTACCATATGGTTCTCCAAAAACCCAGGGATTCCGAGTCTGAACCCACTAAAAATACCCAGCACAGCATCCACACATTAGAAAAATGAGCCAAATGTTCCCAAAAGGAAGTTATGCATGAAAAGAGATCGGGGCCTTAAGAAAGGTTGGGAGTATAAAGAGAAAATAATCGTCCTTACTTCTATGAACCAGTTATTGTATTTTTTAATTCTTTGTAACTTAAAATATTATACCCAGTGTTTTCTTTAAGTTTCACCATCTATGCTACATGTGATTTTTTTACATATGTATATATATATTCTCAAATTGCTCTATCAGTTGAGTTTCCAGGGTATCCTTAAAAAAACAAAAAGTTTGCTTGTTTAAAATGACAGTTGTGATGTTGTAAAAAGTTTAAGAAATATGAATGTGAGTGGTAAGTATATCTCACTTTAAATGGTGAAGAAGAAATGTCGTTTACATTTGTATTTTTCCAGAATTCTTTTGTCCTATGCAGTGTTGCTGAAGTCAAGAATATTATTTCTTGCCTGTGTTAGACATGAGGGAAAAAAAGAGGTCACATATTGTGACTTCCAGCTGTGGAATTTTAAAGAAAGGTAATTAGTGCTCATGACTCTGATTGGCACCCAGGAAAACAGGAGCGACTCTCATTAATAGGCTTTCCATGTGCATAATTAAATTTAGATGCAGTGATCATTGTTTCAGCTTAACTTCTGAATCAGACACATCTTCGAGGGAAAAGCCTATCAGATGTTTCCATTTGATCTCAAGTTCAGAGTTCTCACTGTTTCTCAAGGTACAGGCAGGATTGCAATTTGAGCCAGGTGTTTCCACCAGACGCCAGGTCTTCCCTCCACCTCTCTGAGGAGCGCCAGGCACCTGGCCGTGGGCAGAGCAGCTCCCGATGGATGCCGTGTAGCACTGTCTCCTCACCCCGATTCGCACTTTAAACACACCTGCTCCCCGTGCGGTGAGGCAGTTCCACTGTCAGGCGGTTTTAAGGCTGTGGTTCTCCCTTTTCCTCACATTCTCCATTCCACCTGAGCATGGGGTTCACTGGGGGCAGAGTTGATATTAAAGCATGTTTAGCTTCAAAGTTTTACTTTTTTAAAGCTGAGTAGTTAAGAATTCCCTGTAAAAACAAAACCCTGTAAATTGAGCCTCATATCCGGTATATATTCTACCAAACAGCCTTAAAATATATTTGGAAGCAAAAATCAATACGAATGTATATCCTTTAAAAATGCAAAAACAAAAATCCCTGAAATATTCTTCTATAAATGAACCCTACTTCCCTAGAGTGTTCAAAGCACTTTTCTACCTAAATAAATACCTAAATCCTGAGTAGTGTACAATAATGATGCTTCTTCCTATATTCACTCTACTAGGCTAAAAGAAAATTTATTCACAAGTATTGGCGTTTTAGACTTTTAAAAAGACATATTATTTAAGATAAACTGCTATTTAGAAATAACCACAGAAAAGCGAAGTCAGTGCATACTCCTAGTTAAAGGAAATGTGAAATGCATACATGCACCCCACCTACTCTCACTGGTGTGTCTAAGGGCAGCTGACCTGTTTAACCCATTTCCTGAATTTACACAAAACACAGAAAATCAGATGGCAAAATTAGACAGTAATTATTTACCTTAGATACCCGATACTATGATCCCAACTTGAATGAAACTATTCACTGGGTTTAGATTAATATTTTACATTTCATGTACTCAATTTTACTTTACAATCCCCAAAAGTCTTGGCCTAAACCATCCCTAGGTGAGCAAATTAACCTCCCTGGCTGACTTGAAATGTTGAACTGGTGACTTTGTGCATGCCCCCCTGTGGTACCCCACATCCAAAGAAAATTACTTAATGGTAGGACAGACACCTGCTGCTAGATCTGATGGAATGTCACCTGCTCATGTTACATAATTAAGTGCAATATTACTCATTTCAGACACAGGTGACATTCTATTATGAGATATAGAAGATAAGCCATGTTTATGTGTCACACATATAAAGAAAATAAAAACTGTTTATAATATTTGCGTTACTCACTCAAGCCAGCTAATTTCGTTTGCTTCTAGCAGATCCATAATACAGAAAGCTCTCCTGTGATCATTTTATCATAGTTAGGATATAATTTTAATTAAAAAATTATCATAAATTTGAGAACGTGATTGAAAATAATAATGCACAACCTTCTCAGAATATCATCATGAAACAAGGTGTGGTGTTATCGAAACCATACACCTGTGTCCCTAAGGATACAGCCCGTAACTGGTGAGACTTAGATGCTGCTTTAGAAATCACTTCCCTCCGAGTAAGTGAGTTGATATGACTGTGCTAAAGACTTCAATGAACAAAACAAAACACAAGTATAACAAGTGGGACCCCAGAGTTTCACGCAGGGAAAGAAAATGCCACCTGGCAGCAATTGTGCTTTCCGTGTAACTCCTCTCGTGCGTTATCATTCATTATTGCTGTGTTTGAGGCAAAGCTAGCTGTTATCAGTGACACTATTTATCATATTTTTCTCAGCAAATTTATACCACCATCCTAGGGTGGTGTATAAAGAATTGAACTGTTTGTGATACCAAAAATAATTACATTTTGCCTAAACAGGAATGTGGATATTTTCAACTTCAAATCAATTCTAAAGACACCAAGCATTTAATGGAAAACTGTATAATCAGGAAAAAATACAAATTACACTTAAAATTGTCTCTTTAAAAAAAAACAAAACACAAAAAATTGATGACCCACAAAGTAGAGTCAGTCTCTTCCTGCCAGCTCTCAGGACAGTGACCAGAAGGCACACACAGAGCTTAGGAAGGGGGGGAGGGGACCGCCTCGGGACAGGGTGGGGGGAACTGTCCTTGTTTATCCTGTCTCAATTTCTGCCTTTCCAAGTCCATATGAAGTAACCACTGTTTCCACCCATTTAATTAAAAGATCCTGAATTTGCACATTCCCTCATCTCTTCTGTTTGTTAGGTCCTTGTAGGATGGAATTCCGTGGGAATGCAGGGTGATGTTCAGCCAGGGTGCTGAAGTGAGCGTGAATGGCTCCAGGGGAGCAGCCCTCTGCTTGGGCCAAACCTTTTGGGGGAAAGTAGGGAGGAAGGGATGGGTGGCAGTCTCCACCAGGAGGTCTTTCTCTATTGGCTGTAGCTGGATCACATTCAGACAAGACCTCTTTAGGCCCCGAGGATTTCGAGGCCAGGGGCCATCCTAAGGGGGCTCTGCTCACTCTAAGCAGCTTTCTACCGGGAGCATCAGCCTCGCTAGGATTCTGACAGGTGCTCCTGAGCAGGCTGCCATACAGACGGCCCCGTGTGCCGGGGGAACCAGCCTAGGCTGACCAGTGGCCCACAGGACCATCCTTGTTCATGACATTGGGGACTTCCCTGCATGGGGGACACCCGAGGCAAGTGTGACAATGTTGCCTGAAACGGTGCCAGTGCTGCACTTGGCTCACACATCTGACAAGGGGGCCGGTCCTGCCTGTGAGCACAGAAATGGTCCTAAATTCTACACATTTCATGTGCGTTTGTTCCCAGCCATCTTCACATGACTTGTTCTTCATTTTTTTTTCTTTACTACTGATTTAACATGCTAGTCTGAGACAGTGGTTAAACTCCCTTGGAACCTCCTGAGTGCTTCTCATTTCCATCCGCATGTTTGTTTATACCACTTTGTAGGTGTGCGGAATACAGTTCAAAAACTTGAAAATAAAATTGAAAACCATCGCTTGAGAAAGAAAGAATATAGTCAGTGTCTCGAGCATCTTTTATGATATGGGCTGGAGCAACACAACCTGCTTCACCTGCATCCCTGTACCCCCAGTTGTAAAACACCCCCCTGCAGGTCATGCCAGGTCCCTAGGCCTTCCCTGCAATGGGTCCATCTCACTTCTGTTAGAGAGATGAATTGTAATGAGTCGCTGATAGTGAGCAGGGACCTCAAGGAAAGAGCTTGTCTTTGCACTGTGGGCTAAACGCCCACCAGCACGGAGCGGCTGTACGTATGTTTGAAATGAGTGATAAGGTACGAGAAATCTCCAGGCAGTTAGTCAAACCACCTTTCTTTTATTCCTTATCAGTAAACTCATCTCCCTGTCGTGTCTTAGCTTTTCCCTCTATGAAGGGGATTACAGTTCCTGTCTCTTGTTGCCCTTGCAGACAGTGAGGATTAATGACATTGGCTCCAAGGCTCTTTGAGTGCCTGGGGACAGGTAGTGAAGTGTGAGTTACGGTTAAGGACCACGTGCCTGAATTCCGTACTCCCAGGTCTGTGCAGGACGCCCTCAAACGTCCAGATCTGTCCCGGACACCACAGAGAGGGCCAGGGCTGCCTGACGCCAGGCTTTCCTTGGAAGGTTTGGAAGCAGAGAGGGGATTCTGTTCTTTGACTCTGATCTCAGGTGTTTCTAGATGCTTCTAAAAGCAAGAACAAGCCCCCCCAAGAGCTAGGCTGTCCTTTCACCATTACTTAAGTTTCAGCCACCTTTTAGATGAAATGAAGAGATAGTAAACTAAATATTAAAATCATGAAGAAAAAAATAATTTAGGAACAGAAAAGTGAGCTCACGAGGGAATCTGACCCGACAGCTGGCGGTTCGCAAAGCCTGCTCTCCAATTCCAGCTTCCGTAAATACGCTATTTCCACTTCAGAGAACCAGCTTGTGGGAAGGCTCTGACAAATAACCATCTTTTCATCCTTGCCACACCGAAAAATGCCCATGAGTTTATGAATTGTTGTCCTTACCTGGGCGTTTTTATCCAGCGTCAAAAGAAATTATTTCAAGTTTCAATCTAAACACTGGACATGTGACTTCTTTGCAGAGGAAATGTTAGTTGCCTACTATAAAACTACTTTTTAAAAGATTTTGTATATACACACACCAAGGTAACAGAGGTTTACCTCCCTACTTTCTTAGATTTTATCTGACTCTTTTCATTGGTGCTTATTCCGAGCCTAAAAGATGTGGGCATCTGAGCTTTCTGTACGCAATGGAAGTGAGGCAATATCAGAAGATGAGCTTGACGCCAGGTTGCTCATACACATTGAAGTACAAATTTATCTCTTTCCAGTAGAAGCGGTCTCCCTAGACGGTGCATAGGTTCACGTCTGCGGTGCGATGAAGGATGCGCCAAGGTTCTTTATGGCCCCTGTGGAAGCCCCTTGCCCATCTCTGATTCACCCCCTGGCCACCTCCACTCAGCCCTGCCATCCTCACACACCAACACCTCTTTCAAAGGGCTCTGTATAAACGTCCCCCTCACCCCTCTTTCTAGCTGGTTTGCTAAACTCAGAAAGGTTGCCCTTGCGAGCAGTAAGACCTGGGTGGCTTTGAACCCTCATTTCTGAATGGTAAGGTCCTCCCTCCACAGACACTTCCTGTCCACACCCCCCTCCAGACCAGGTACCAAAACACCCAGGTGTGGCTTAAGGCCTAAATTAAATGCCTCCTATAGAAATTCAAGGAATGTTAGAACCAGGAAAGTAGCTGTTTAGTTAAAGGTTTAAAAAAAAAGTATATAAATATATATATATATATAAACATATGAAATCATATCAGCAATGAGGATGAACAGAGTGCCAAAATATCTGTACAAAGTTACACTTCACTGGAATTAAACTATTTTCTGTAATTCTCTTTCTCATGCTTTTGTGGTTCTTTTGGCAAATTCTGTTGAGTAGCATGCGGGATAACTAATCATCTATCACCACCACAAGTTCTCCCTTCTTGTTAATAACTTCGTACCAGAAAGTTGGTCCTTCCATTAGGGCATTTAAAGACTGCTTTATTTGAGTTCCTTTTTCCCCGTGGATTTTTTTTTCACTCTCTCTGCTGATTGTAAGAGGAACGTACTCACCTTTGCTCCATAACTTTCTGTGAAAATGCCTCCTTCATTCCATCTCTCTGTTGCTGGTGTTCACCTCTTGTAAATAGTTCTACAATTAAATTTTTTGAGAAAATTAAGGTTTACTTTTTTATTGGAGTGAATTCTCATGTTATTTTAAACTCAGAAAAATTATATTGACCAAAGAGTATTATCCAAGAAAAAAAAAATTACATTCTTCCTCCATTATATATTTCATTGTTGAAATATCCTCAATTTCTTTATACTTTAAGAAGAAATGGACATTTATTAAGGCTACAGATTTAATATGTATGCAAAAATGGCATAGATTAAAATGAGTTTAAAATTAATAAATGGTACAGTATTTAGTTCATGGTTGGTTGTATTACGCTTTTTGAGTTGCAATGAACAGAGTCACACATGAGCCAACTGTGTGGACTGAGCAGACCCAGGCTTTAGGCGGCTGCTGTCCTGGTGGCATCGCTCCCAAGAGGAGAGGGGCCGCTGTCACCTCTGAGCTGTGAGGGGCCCAGCAGCAGCCTGGGTATCTCCCTGAAGTGGATGCTGCGTGGCCGCTGCTCTGGTGACACAGACACCCCCGTCCTTGTTTCTGCTTGACCAGCTGTGCCTGCTGTGATACTCCTGCCCCCAGGTGAGAACTTCAGCTGCCTCCTCACCCTACCCTCTGGCTCTCATGCTGCATCCAGGCAGCTCCCTCTCCAAGACCAGTCAGTCCCCCCGGGGAGCATGGACAAAGCTCAGACCAACCCCCTCACACTTGACACCATCCCTCCCCAGGACGCCTTGAGGAAGGTGTTCTGTGCATTTTTCATGCTATTCTCTTTCCTTAACCTGCCCTGGCCTCTGGGGAGTTTTGAGGGGAGATGATGAGGCAGGTTAAGAATGAGAGTACCCCAGAAGTGCACTAATGTACATAGTTACCATTCAATAAAAAAAATAAATAAATTTAAAAAGAATGAGAGTCTCTTACAAAAATCAGAACCAGTAAGACCACTTTCTACTTTCCCCTATGGATTATATACCCAGTTGCTTGAGAATTCCTACTGAAGTACATGAATATTAGTGAACAGCAGTGTTCAAGAAATCAAATCCACTCACATACTCTTTCTGTTTCACTCACTTGCACAATCATGATGTATAAGGTTTCCAGTTAGGAAATTGAATGCAGAACATATATCCAATAAATATTTTAGTCTTTCATATGCCACATTGCTTATAATAACACACTTGTAAGTACCAACAAGAAGGCTCTGTGTATTTTTCTTTCTTAATCTCAGAATCTTTCAATAAAATTTTTAATTTACTTGGAACTTAATTTTAAAACTCTGTACTTACAGGCACATGGGATTGATATTATTTTCCCAGGAATCAGTCAAAGTGCAGAGAAAGTACTATGACGTTCATTTTAAATTATGACAAGATAACATTTTGATTTATCAAACCTTGTAAGTAAAAACCGATAGACACATACACGAGAACCTCCAGGTTTGTCCAGCATATAAGTCTCCATTCTGTCCTCACAATGAGAAAAAAAAAAAAGGTGAACAAACTGAAAGTCAATAATTCTTTTCAGATCTACCAAAGAACCAATGTCCACAAGGCAGACAGCTGCCCCCAAATTGAAGAGACAGACAGGTGGATGCAAAGAGTCATGATTCAGTGGTGCAGATGCCCAGAGAAACCTGGCTGGAATGACACACTTGAATGCTCAATGTGGACATTGAGTGTGTGCCTGAGTGGTTAAAAGCTCCACAGGCCCCTGTCTCAGGAGGCCTCCACACTTTTTTTTTTTTTTTACCTCCAGGAGCCCTTCCTGGTTCATGGGGTGTAGATCCGAGGAAAACAGCCCTGTGTTTCCAGCAGGGGACGGGAAACATGCCTAAAGCATTCTGTTCCCCTTACTAAGGCCCTCACCTCAATAGGACCTGTGCTTGCCCCACCCAAGTTGGGGGCTCAGACTGAGAATCACTTAGATTAGAGGATCACTGAGACTGCAGAAGGTAGAGAAAAAGTGAGTGAAAAAGAAACAAAGAACAAGGGCAACAAACAGAAAACAGTACCAAATGTGATACCTATCAATCTCACTATATCAATAATCACAAAATGCCAATCATCTAAATACATCAATTAAAAGACAGAGATTATCAAAATGGAAAAGAAAAAAAACAAAACCCAACTACATGTGGCTACCAGAAAAGACGGATTAAAATTAAAGGGATGGAACAGTCAAAAGAAAGCTGGAGTAGCTATATTAATTTCAAACAAAGCAAACTTCAGAACAAAGAATATTATCAGGGTAAAACAGGAACATTATATGACGATAAAGGGGTAAAATCCCCAGGAGTACATAATAATCTTCATTATGTATGTGCCTAGCAAAGAAGTGTCAAAATAAGTGATGCAAAAAATGATAGAACTACAAAGAAAAATAGACAACATTACAATAATAGTTGGAGACTTCAGCACACCTCCATAGGTAATGGACAGATCCGTCAGGCAGAAAATCAAGAAGGGCAGAGTTGAACTTTGCAGCACCACCAATTGAACAGGTAGAATGGACATTTACAGATGGCTTCACCCAACAATAGCAGACTAAACATTCTTCTTAAGTTCACAGGGAACATTCACCAAGATAGATCACATTCTGGGCCATAAGACACACCTTAACAGCACACTGAGAATAGAAGGGAGCTTTCTCAGCTTGACACCACCTTAGTAACCTGGTGATCTTACCTGTGAAAATGTCAATCCATATACCAATCTCCTCCAAAGAAGTATTACATTCATGAATCGTCCTGTCATTGGACCTAAATACAGATGTGATTCCATGAGTCTTAAATCAAACAACTCTGACATCTACATGACCAGGTCAGCACTATGGACACTGCTCAGAAATTTCTAATTAAACTTCCCATTCGATCTAGCAATGTCTACACAAAAACCCACACATGGACACTCATAGCTGCTTTATTCATAACTGCAAAACCTGGAACCAACCAAGACGTCCTTTGTCAGGAAGTGGATAAACAGAATGTGGGCTGGATCCAGACAATGGAATATTATTCAGCAGTTTTTTAAAATAAGCTCTCCAGCCATGAAAAGTCATGAAGGAAACTCAGATGTGTTTTGCTAAATAAAAGAATCCCATCTGAAAGAGTTATATGATCCTATCTATAACATTCTGGGAAAGACAAAACTATGGAGACAGTAAAGATCAGTGGCTGTCAAAGGCTGCTGGGGGAAGAGAGGTGAGCAGGTGCAGCAGGGAGGATGCTCACAGCAGTGAAGCTGTCCTTTGTTTGAACATTTGTCCAGACCCACAGAATGTACAGCAACAAGAGTGAAATTTAATGAAGACCATGGACTTAGTCGGCAATAATGTGTATATAGACACATTGGTTCATCAGTTGTGAAACCACCACACCAATGTAAGATGCTAACAGTAGGGAGACTGAGGTCAAGGTTAAGAGTGCATACAGGAACTCTCTGTACATTCTGCTTTATTTTTCTGTAAACTTAAGCTGCTCAAAGAATAGTCTATTCATGAAAACAGCAACAAAATAGGGCAAGATTACAAAATGTTAGATGCAGCAATTTGAATGTTTTCAGCTTGTTTTCCATTATTTGAAATTTCAGATGAGTTGAATTTTGAAAATGAGAACGTTGCAAAGATTTCTGCCTTTATTTTCGTTTATTTTTCATATTGTGAGCTCTTAAGTTAGCATCATGTAATATGTTTTGAGAATTGTTACTTTCTCCTTAATTAAGGTGAAGAGCAACACACAGATGTCGGATCGGGAAAGAAAGAAAGGATTGTAGGAAGCATGACTTCAGGCTTTGGCTTTGAGCCAAATCACACCACCTTGAATTCTTGGGAGGGCTCCACATACCATTTATTGTACTTTAAAACTGACTAAATGGATTTTTCCTCAACAATTGGAGTCCAGTGCAGATGGAAATCTATTTCCAAATGACCTCATTATTCTGCTAGGGTCTTGAAAAATTCAATTTTACAACACCACATTTTGCATAAGCACAATTCAGTCAAAATGCAGACAGTTCAAAACATGTGTCCCTGCCCAGGGATCCCCATGGCTCAAGTCCTCCTTTGTGCCTACCCTGCTCTCACAGCCGTCTACTCAGTTTCCTCCTCTGCAACAGACACTACATATGTGGCAAAGCCCTGCAGGAGAGTGTGCTGCTCTGTGCCGCAGGGACAGAGCATGTGGGCAGCGGGTGTACCCACCTCTCTCCCGGTTTGTATTGTCCTCTGGGGTCCTCTCTACTTGTGCTCATAAAACATCAATTTTCAGCTCGGCACCTGTGGCTCAATCGGCTAAGGTGCCAGCCACGTACACCTCAGTCTCCCTACTGTTAGCATCGAATCCCCAGCCCGGGCCCGCCAAACAACAATGATGGCTGCAACCAAAAAATGGCCAGGCGTTGTGGCGGGCGCCTGTGGTCCCAGCTACTTGGGAGGCTGAGACAGGAGACTCGCTTGAGCCCAGGAGTTGGAGGTTGTTATGAGCTGTGATGCCATGGCACTCTACCCAGGGGGATAGCTTGAGGCTCTGTCTCAAAAAAAAAAAAAAAGTCATATTATGTGTAAAAGACAAAATTTAGAGCCTAAAATCATACTTAAAATATGAATTTTAGGATAAATTCTATTAATGCTAAACAACGACTTGTGGCCTGCAAGGAGCCACCAATATTAAGGCGAATCAAGCCTGGTGATAATTCAGATTAACTGAATAAATTCATATTTATTACACTAAATTTACACTTAAATTATACTGAAAGAAGTTCTTAAAATCTTCTAGTACTCGTAAAGCACTGTAGTGTAGAGGCCTTTTTCTCATTAAGATGTAATTCTGGTGGAGTTGTATATATGTTACACCTAGAAATACCCTAATTACCTAAACAAAAAAATGTGTCCACATGTCTCTTTCATTTCTATGAGAACCACCAGCACTGGTCTGGTTTCAATTTATTGGGGATTTACAAAGTGAATAAAGTTAAGATATATGGAAAGATATGTAAAAGAATCTATAGATTTACTATCCTCAGCATTGGAGGAGCTAACCCTTAGAATAATGTTTACTTCTTAAGGAAGTAACTAGGAAAAAAAGACAAAAAGTCCTTCATCTGTGTTCAAACAAAGTAAGATCCACAGAGGATCTTATATGCAGAACTCATATCTCAGCAAGTATGATAGTAAGGGAGGGGCTATTGTGGCCAGATAACCTGTGAAGTCCACAGTCACCAGGGTGGATTCGTGGTCCAACGTCAGCAATCGAAGGCTGGTGTCACAGCTTATCTTCTCGTGGCAACAAAACTCTGCACAGGCTCTCAGACATGAACTTGGCCAAGGCCATCAGGAGGAAGCTTGTCCTTTTACAGCAGCAGGCTTGGGCAGGAAGAAATGTCATCACTCAGGCATCTTAGAAAGCTATGTCAATTCTCTCCAACGGCCACAAAGGGCTCCAGAAATCTGCTTGTAATTGGGGGGCTTTACAGGGGTGCTGACAACTGGCCACTGCTCTGAGCTGCCCTTCCCCCAGATGCACAAACAGAACAGAACCTGACACTCTTCCTCCCTAGTTAATCCCTTATCAGAGTCATCGGCCATTTCCTCCTTGCGTGCTGACCAGTAAGTAGGAGGAGGAAGAAGGCTGGGAATTTGGTTAAATACCCTACAATGTCAGTGTAATACTTAACACTTCCTCTGCCTTTAGTGAGCTCATCACCTCCCTCCCTCACACACTCAATATTCATACTCACCTCTAATCCTCTACCTGTGTGGTTTCTTTCCTTCTCTGACTTCTCCTTCAAATTCTACCCCCAGAGAGAGAGAGAGAGAGAGAGAGAGAGAGAGAGAGATCAGGACACACACACATATACACAGAGATCAGGTCAAACTCAACATTGCCACTCTCTTCCTCTGTCTTCTCCGTCTCTCTGGCATGTGCATCACCGATCTGCACACCTTACTCAGCACAGCTCCATGTCAGCCCCAAATTAATCTCATTGGAAATTCATGCCTCCAACAGGAGTAAGTCCCTCAGGGTTAGACATCACATCTTGAGCAAAAATCTCATTATCAGCTTGATTCAGGCATTCCCCTTTCTATCCTGTGGCCCGGAAAACAACACTAGGTATATAAGCCTGTCTCCGTTTGTCTGGCATTGTATTAACAGGGACACCAAATGACTAGTTTTCCACATTAATGCGATATTGATAAAGACGCCTGGGGACACTGAAAGGTGTTCCCAATCAAATGGAAGTTTAATTATGTTTAGTATTATTCTAGCAATTTAGAATATTAAATCATTTAGCCATTTAGCAGTCTGGGTGATTAAAAAACAAATAAAAATTTAGCATTTCACAATTTTGTGCGTTAAAAAACTAATAATCCGCAAAGGTGATTAAAGCATCTCTAGTAATATCTATGTGATTTAGCTTCAAGGTCACCAATTCCCTCTATCTCCTGACCCAGATGAAAGCTGATTATTTGCGTGTTCTCATCTATAACATCTACGAAAACTCCAGGGAGGACAACAAACAACTTCAGAACGCAGACCACAGGTCCTGCCTGCACTTCCCACAATCAGAAGGTGAACTTCTCTTTCCTTCCCAATTGCCAGTGAGATCCTCAAAGAATGTTCTCGGGGGAGCGGCCAGTGTTTTGTGTTGCTATCTGAGGAAGTGCTGTGGGAGGTGCCCATGAGCTAAAGCAGCAGAGGGTTCCAACTCTAAAACATGTCAGGCATTTTACTTTTTATTACAATTTAAACCACGTAAGCACAGCCCTCTGACAAAGAAACACTTGGTTCCTAAACTTTACTTTTCCTTTAACAAGTCTATTTTTCTTCTTAGTAGAAGACATGAAATAGTGCCTTGCACTCGCACATACACTGATGTCAAGGCACACAGGACCATCATTTCCCACTCCCCCATCACCCTCCTGTATTTCAAACTTTAAGTGTCTCCTCGTAGCTGTGTTGGGAAGCTGGCAGGAGGTTTTTCAGAAGTCAATTCCTTCTGCAAGGCCTGCCTTTGTGGAAGGGAAAATCCTTATACTTAACACACCGAGAAACTGAATTTTAAAAAAAGAAGAGAAAATTGTTATAATTAGAGAGAGAGCACTTTTGCATGCAAATTCAGTTTTCCTTGGAGAAATCTGCACATTTTCTATAAGGAATCCCCAGGCCAAAAGCACATACCGTATTAGTATTAGGCTTTTCAGCTCCAGTCTTTAAAAGTGATGCACTTGCCCAGGAATTGCCTAGGGGAGCAGTGAGTATGCTCCAAGCCTGGCTCAGCTTTGCTGTTTATAAAAGGACGGACATTGCAAAGTGTCTTACCATATTTAAAAGGTGCACTGTCTATGCCAAAGAAACTGACGGATATCAATTAGGGTGAAAACAACCAATAAAGAGGAGGGTGTCTGTTTAAACAGGCCTCCAAAACTTACCTAAACACTGCTCATAAAGACAAATCATTTTAAAGGCTTTTACATTCTCAACACTTCCAACTAGACATTAAAATTGGTCGCTACTGTGGTAAAAGAGTCAAGGATATTTCTGTGATAACAGAAATAAAGGATAGGTAAAGGGAACATCCAAAATAAAGACCTATTTTTAATTTAGTATAAATGGAAAACAAATATATGTTTGCCTTTAACTGTAGAAAAACATTTTTAGATGATCAACCTTGAAGGAAGGTAATACTCTCATTTAGTGAACTTTAAGAAACATTAAATATATATTGCTACGTACCTGATAGTAAAAACATTCTTTGAGAAGGCAATTTTTTTTTCTAAGAGACAATCTCACTTTGTCACCCTCAGTAGAGTGCTGTGGCATCACAGCTCACAGCAACCTCCATCCAGCTCTTGGGCTTAAGCAATTCTCTTGCCTCAGCCTCCCGAGTAGCTGGGACTGCAGGTGCCCACCACAACGCCCGGCTATTTTTTTATTGGGGCTGAGTTTGAACCTGCCACCCTCGGTATATGGGGCCAGCACCATACTCACTAAGCCACAGGCTCCGTCCAGCAGTATATAATCTTAAATGAAAGTCACTACTTTTGTAAAGAAGAAAATCTGAAGTTTCTAAAAGAGTTCCTAGGAGAAGGCTTTTCTTCTCAAAGAGGCTATTTTTACAATACAATAAATAAAATATTCTTAAATGAGCTGCCCATCCAATTGCATTCAGAGAAGCCTATTTTTGCTAGGCCTTTCCAAAGCAAACAAGTTACCAGGGGCTTTGGGCATGGCGAATCCACAAACTTCAACGACAGTTGTACAAAATTAAAGATTTGTCAGAAGGAGTGGGTGGAAGGTGGAGATTGAGTATAAACATTTTACACCTCAGACAGGACCTTTCAACATTATCCCCAAGGGCTAAAACGATCTGTCACCTGGGCTAGGTCCCAGTTGTATAAATGGAACTTTTATAAATGGAATATTTTTAAACATAACAAGGAGAGAAAGCAGGTTTTTTTGAAAAAATATTTTTTTAAAGTGGAAAATGTCCTTAATCTATTAAGTAGAAAAGGAAGTTACAAAAACATGAGAGCTCAGTTTGATAAAACAAACCAAAACCCAATGAAGCTGACATTGGTGCCTGGAGAACATCCCGGTCCAACACGGGCAGGTTCACAGCCAACGCTGGTTCTGTGTGCAACTCTGGGGAGGCATCCAACCTACCTGCCCAGGTCGAGATGAACTACAGAGCCCTGGGTTCAGCTCTGAGAAGGGCGTCTGTGCCAAAACCAAGTCTAACATTAAGCAACATTTATGACATGGACAGCTCCCCTCCCCACACCTCATTAGCAGCTCCCCTGGAGAACAATTGGCTAAATAGAAATTGAATGATTCCTTACTAAATACACGCAGATAGAGAGGCTGATGAAAGATCAGGAAAAACAACAGTACAATATCAAAAGTGGTAAATCTGGGAGCTGTGGAATTTCCGATTGTGTTACTTTTCAAATGTTTTACCATCAACGTGTATTACTTTCCTCACTCGGGGAAAAAGTGGAGCGTTTTAGAATGAAGAGTGCCACGCTGTTCCACTTTCTTTCTCTTAAACCTTTTACTGGGGAAAAGGACATCGGGTACTTCAAATGCCAGCACACTTGATTGGCGGAAAACAGAAAGATCTGGCAATCTGTAGATTGCCACATGTAGACAGGCTATAAAAGACCAGCTATAAAAGAAATGTAGTCAGCTTAAATACTGTTCTCAGATTTCTGGTGTCCTATGAAAATAAATGAGGCAGGAGTTCGGCCCTGGCGAAAGATGAAGGGAGACTCGGCCTCAGTAATTTCCTGTTTATTCTCTCGGATGCCAACCATCGCATGGCAGCCTGTGGGAGAAACGTAAAATGTGTAGAGATAATCTAAACACTGCTTAGTCTCTTTATTTTCTCCCCACAAAAGACAGTGTAAGTAGAGGAAAAATCACAGCTCCCAAGACATCTCCATGACTCTGAGACAATACTGTACCTATCAATTCAAAGATGTTTACGTTCTATGCTTTAAAGATTTGGATGTCGTTGAAATACATGCTCCTCGGTGTAAACGTTCTTTCTAATCAAAAATACATTTTAGCATATTAAAGCGGGAGGCTTTAATACTTACCACGTATGTTTTCATTTAAAATACCGCAATTCTAAACAATCGGGTTGACAGGCTGTGCGTCAGCCTTGAACGGTGCATTCATTTTCTGTGCTGAATTTCAAAGGGTTCTACCAATTGACACACCGCAGAAAAAACAGTTGAGTGCTGTTCAGTAAAATATCCATTTCTTCCTGATAAAAAAAAGCTGCTCAGCTTTTGTGTTGAAACTTGTCCGTGAACTTGAATGGATCCATAAACATAAGGGCCAGAAGAAAGCTGAACTTGCCCCCCACTAATGGAGTCCTATCTTGGGTAAGGGGCTCACTGGAGGTCACACAGCTACTCAGGCACAACGTGAAGCCAGATGACAATTTCCAGAAGACTAAGATTTTGGAGCCATAACTGAAACTCCCTGAGTTAATTAAGACAATGACTACATTTCAGCCCTGGCAAGAACAAAGAAATAATATTTATGTGAAAGCGAACTTACTCCATCTGTGCCTGGCACACACATCTTCCCCTTCCCCGTATTAAACTCGCACTTTAACTTGTTCTGTCTGTTTTCCAGATAACTCTTGACTGATGCCAGAAGAAATCCTCCTGCTATTTTATCTGAGCCCAGCTTTCACAATCCACTAAGTACTAGAACGTCTGCCTGTATTGTGTGTACCCTGCCGGGGAGGAAGGGTGGGCTCACAAAATTTATTACAAAAAAAAGCAATCATTTTATTTCCAAAACTTGCACTCCTATGAAAACCCCACGTGAGTTCATTTCCTACCAGTGAAAATGGTGAGATTTTTCTTTCCAAATAGGGCAATTGCTAAAATTGTATTTTAAAGTTTTCTTTAATTTCTAGAGAAAGGAATTAGACGTGATAGGGTGTTTTCTGTTTGGGGGTTGATTTTTTTTTTTTTTTTGAGACGGAGCCTCAAGCTATCCCCCTGGGTAGAGTGCCATGGCAACCCAGCTCATAGCAACCTCCAACTCCTGGGCTCAAGCGAGTCTCCTGCCTCAGCCTCCAAAGTAGCTGAGACCACAGGCGCCCGCCACAATGCCCGGCCATTTTTTTTTTTGGTTGCAGCCATCATTGTTGTTTGGTGGGACCGGGCTGGGGATTCAAACCCGCCACCTTAGATGTACGTGGCTGGCGCCCCAGCCCATTGAGCCACAGGAGCTGAGCCAGGGTTGATTTTTTTTAATCAAATCAACACTGCCTAAGAAGAAACTCTGAAACTCTGGTACTCTTGTATTACCACCACGTTATGAACATTTATTGCTGTAGCCCCAGAGATAAGAATTCATACCTCCCCTCTGTAAGATCACAGTACAATGATTTCAGTCTCAAGGCAAGTATTCATCCAAGAAGAACATACAAACTTTCAAATCTGTTCAAACTAAAGCTATTGTTAAAAGCTGGTAAATCTGTTTGTTTCGCTTTTTTTCTGTTTTTTCGGATTTTTGGCATCTAACATTTCTGGGATTCAACAAAGTTTAGCAGGCCCCCACCTGGTGTGTGCCGCACATGTGGGCACTCACTCGTGCTCTCCCTCCCTCCCTCTCCCTCTCTCCCCTGCAGTTGACTGTTTCTCAGTGAGTTTTCCCCCTACATAATTCCAACTTTGGGCAGCTGCATCTGCATCAACCAGCTTGTAATTAAATTAAACTATCTGACATGACATGTAAAAATTGTCTTTGCCTAATTTTGGTTTATTTTTCTTTCTTGGATTTTTGGCTGCCATATCCAATTTTAATGGTAGGGTATATATTTGGCATTCCTGACAACAAAATAAGAAGACACTGTTCCTTTTGAATTCTTAAAATAACCGCAATTAGCATCACCGTCATTCCCTCCTTCACGACGTGCACCTCAACGAGGAATCCACGCTGACCCTGATGGGCTGTGGTGCAGCCTTCACACCAGCACCCTGGGCAGGCCAGCCTTGGTCCTCACTTTCTTCCACTGCTGGCTGATTACTCCTCCCTCCTTGAAGCACGCGTCCGTTGACTTCCAAGACACCACATGCCCTTGGTTTTCCTCTTTCTTGATTAGCTCTCTCCCTTATCCCTGATCTCTCATATTGGTGTCTCCCAAGGTCCCCCTCCTCTAAGAGTGAGCACCCCTGGCCCTCAGTCCTCTGGGCTCTTTGTTCCCATTTGCATTCACTTCCCCAGTGACTTCATCCCAACTCATAATTAACTCCCACACCTTCAGCCTAGAGCTAGCTCTGAATTCCAGACTCTTACCTCCAACCAGCTACTGGTTACATCTATCTTCATCTGGACCTAAAAGGGCAATCTCAAATTTCACAGATCCACAACCAACTCCTGAAACTTGCCGGTTCAAATCTCATAGGCAAATCTTCCCCATGTTCATAAATAGCGACTCCATCCTTTCAGTTGCCTAGGTGCAAAACCCTAGAACACCCGACACCCCCTCCTCATGCCTCATACCCTACATGGAATCCATGATGAAATGCTACCAGCTCTACCTTCAAAACGATGGAGAATCTGATCCCTTGAAGTCACCCCCACCCTTTCCACTCTCGTTAAATCGGTGCCCCGTATGTCTTCCCTGACTACACAATATAACCCCTCATTGCTCCTAAGGAATTCCCCCAATTAGAGTCCATTCTGAATTCAGGAGCTGAAGTGAGTCTTCTCAAATATAACTAATGCCCTATCACTCTGAGGTTCAAAATCTCCAGGGCCACTCAGTAGCAGCCAAAGTCTTCATAGTGGCCGGTGGGACCCTCCTTCCCGCCCACCCCCCCCCAACACATGAACCTGTCCCATTTCCCAGTACTTTCCCCTTTGCTCAATTCAGGGCTTCCCTGCTCTTCCTCAGACACGTTAGGCTCACTTCTACTGTAAGGTATTTGCATTTGTAACCCTTTAACCCCAACAGCCTGGAAGGTCTCCCCCAGATGACATAAGGTCCTTCCTTAGCAATTTAGGGCCTTGACTCAAAGACCATCTTGGGAAGGCCTTCTCAGTCCATCTTCTCTAAAATGACAACCTACCTTAGGCTCCTTATACCCTCTTTTCTCTGCAGTAATTATCAGTAACAATATACTAAAATGTTATCATTTATTGTTCTGTCTTCTCCATGAGATTATAAACATCAAGCTGAGTTTTTAATTTTTTTTTCCATCACTTCGGAAGTCCCAGCTCCTGGAGCAGTGCCCTGCCTGCTCCTCTATTCCCTGTGCCTTTTCTCTTTACAAAAGCTCATAATAATTTTTGCATATAAATAAATGTATATCTAATACAGGGCACAGGGACAAGATCAGCCAGGAGTGGGTAATAGTTGGAGCTGTGTAAGAGTCGTATGAGAATTCTTCACACTGTTCTTTCTAGTTTTGCATATATTTGAAATTTTCTATAATAAAAAATATACGAATAATATACATTTGCTTAATTATTTGCAATGACTATATAGTGTGCCACGGTTTAACTCTACCAAAACTAACCATTACCCTATTGTGGGATATATCATTTTCTCTAGCTCCAAAAGTGCTTGAATAAGTAATCTTATGCAACCCTCAATTAAAACCTTACAATAAATACTAGAAATAAAGAAGTCTGCACATTTTAAATCTTATACATATTGTCAATCTTCCCTTTAGAAATTCTGAACCAATTAAAACACAATAATTCCATTAGCACATTAAAGCAGCACTATTCTAGGAGTGGTCCACAGAACAGTGCGAGGCAGAATGGCTGGTCACTGGTCTACAATGACATACCTCCAGAAATCGAGAATACACAGAAACACAGCAATTTGACAGAGTAAGTTTATGTCTGATGGACATTTATTACACATGTGTGTGTAATATTTACGATTTTGTTTTTGAATATTTTTCATTTTCATTTTCTAGCTACTTATGTTTACTGTATTTTACAAACGATAGACTGTGAGCAGGGAATGAGCTGTAGAGGGAATGACCTGGAAAAAAAAGGCAAAAATATTTTGTCTCCCCAACTTCTTGGGAACTTAAACCTGCCTCCCTGCCCCAGGCCAGTGGTCGGGAGGGGCAGGGAATGTCTCTTGTTCTTTGTGCCACAGGAGACAACTCAAGGGAATCATCTGGAGAGAGATCACGAGATCCTCTCAACTGAAGATGGGTGTGATCTGGGTGGAGGCCACGGGTCCGCCTTGGCCCAAGATGCAATTATGGGATCAGAACTTCCAAAAGCTCTGTGCTTCTGGTCAGATGCAGGAATTTGGACTGAGACCACTATCTGTCATTTTCTTTCTTTGCTTGCAAAGTAATAAATTTTCCTTTCCTTCTCAAATAAAAGAAAGAGAGAGACTGTTGTTTGGAAAGAAATAACATTATTTGTTTCCCGTACCATTATTAATTGCAGAGACTTTGTGTTTGGTTTTATTTGTCATTCCAGTTACTAAGAAATAATGTTACACGGTTGGTTTAATTTGCATTTTTGATTGCTAGTAAATTTCCCCATCTTTTCAAAAGTTTACTAGCCCTGAAATCATTATTTTATGAATTACATTTTTATTTTCCCTGATACTCCATTCAGATATTCATCTTACTAATAGGACTCTAAAGACTGATTTTAAAAGCTCTTTCTACCTTGGGGATATCAGCCCTTTGTTCATCATACTATTTGTAACTATTTTCCCAGTAATGACAGTTTGTCTGTCCCTTTCTTTCTTTTTTTTTCTAGAGATAAGGTCTTACTCTAAGATCTTGCCTCAGCCTCCCTAGTAGCTAGGACTACAAATGCATACCACCACAACTGCCTATTTTTTTTTTTTTAAATTTCTTGTAGAGACTGAGTCTTACTTGTTGCCCAGGCTGGTCTCAAATTCCTGGGCTCAAGACATCCTCTTTCCTTAGCCTCCCAAAGCCCTGGGATGACAAGTGTGAGCCAACTGGGCATTTCATGTCTTTCACACAAGTTGACGTAGTTACCAAAAAAGTTTTCAAGTGAAAAATTTTCATTTTTCAAATGAAAAAGTTTAATCCTTTCCTTCATGTTTCTTAGAGATGCCTTCCTCAACCCCAAGATTGTAAAAATCTCTCTCCAAAGGTTTGGGGCATACATTTATAGGTTACCTTGTTACATTTATAATTTCCCCCCCAGTATTACTTTTACATAAGCAGTATAGTAGAGATCCTGATTTATTTTTTCAGACAACTAGGAAGATGTCCCAAAAGCTTTTACTGAACAAGTCATCTTTTTCTTACCAATCTAATCTAACAACTTTATCATATGCTAGATTACCATACAAACATATCTAAAAGTAGATTATTTTATTCCCTGATGTATCCTTGTACCAATACCACTGTTCACTCATCAACTTTCAATATTCTTTAATATTTAAGATGGCAAGTGTCCCAATAACTATTTCTTAGAATTCTAAGGAGCTGACAGGTTCTTTCTTCCAGATGAAGTTTGTACTCATTTTGTCAAGTTCCCTAGTTTGACACAATTTTTATTGAGTATATAATTTAATTGAATAAAAATGATATATTTGTATTACTATACTGAATTTCTATTTTTTTTTTTTTGAGACGGAGCCTCAAGCTGTCCCCCTGGGTAGGGTGCCATGGCATCACAGCTCAGAGCAACCTCCAACTCCTGGGCTCAAGTGAGTCTCCTGCCTCCGCCTCCCAAGTAGCTGGGACCACAGGCGCCCGCCACAACGCCCGGCCATTTTTTGGTTGCAACCGTCATTGTTGTTT
>CAUYQV010135704.1:0-19548 GCA_963574575.1 Galagoides demidoff
AGCCTGTAATATCTCTCCTACATAAATAAGACATTTACCATGTTTGTGCTTCCCTTAATTATCTTCTAGCTACTCACTTTTTATTTATAAAACATGGCCTTTCTAAGCATGGATTTTTACTTTGTACATTCTCTTTGTGCATATGTTTATATTTGAAATGGTTTTTTATTTATGTTATGGCAAGACTTTAGGCTTGTTTCTATGTTACTGGAATCAATATTAAATATCAATATTTTAAAAAAATTATACCATCATGGCAGTACAGAACTAAACTTAGTTAAAGATTTTTAAATGTTTAACCAATGATGCACAGAATGTGTAGGTTGAATACTATCATTTTGGAAGATGGGGACTTGACCCATTCATGGACACACACAGAGAGTTACATGTGTATTCACCCAGATACATGTACCCACATGCCTTAATTTTAATTAGGTAACGCAAGCAAAAATCTCACAAAAGGAGAAAAAGTAAAGGTAACATTTTACTTCTTTCCTGATATTGCCCAGTCTCAGCCCACACAAATCAAATTTTTTCATTTTAATTATACCTGCCTGTCCCTATAGTTTAGTTAAGATAAGATCCATCTTAGCATTCAATTGTGAAATGTGGCTTATTTAATTTGTTCACATGCCATAGTATGTCACCAGCTAGGAAAGGTCGTTTGCTTAACATGTTTGCGTGGCTTCAAGGCCGCAGAGGTGCTTTAGTTTTCATCAGACCTAATAAGCGGGCCGTGCAGAGCCCAGCATGAGAAGCGTCCTTCGTGCAGAGCCCAGCATGAGAAGCGTCCTTACCGCAGAACTTCAGAGGAGGCTTAGTAACTAAAATGTAAACATCTTCCCATCATTTATTACT
Source organism: Galagoides demidoff (assembly GCA_963574575.1). NCBI lineage: Eukaryota > Metazoa > Chordata > Mammalia > Primates > Galagidae > Galagoides > Galagoides demidoff. The sequence continues at coordinate 859 of CAUYQV010135704.1, forward strand.
TAACAAGAAAAATGGGCTCAAACTTTGTATCATTTTTCATGGACTCATGCAGACATTTCTGAAATATCAGCATATAGATTAAAGCACTAAGACTAAAATGTAAAACATGCAAGATGCAGCCCTACCACCAGAGGTGTCCAACCTGGGGCCCACAGGCCACGTGCAGATTATTTGAGGCCTCATTTGCTTTTATGTGGTGACACAAAAAGTATGCGGATCTTTCAGACTTTTTTTTGCTCATCAGCTTTCATTAGTGGTTTTGTATTTAATGTGTGGCCCAAGACAACTCTTATTTTTCCAATGTGCTGCAGAAACACAAAAAGGTTGGACCCCTTGCATCAACTAGTCCAAGTAGTTCCTGTGATCCAAATATATATACACAAACCAGAAACTTTCTTTCTTTTTTTTTTTTTTGCAGTTTTTGGCCAGGGCTGCGTTTGAACCTGCCACCTCTGGCATATGGGGCTGGAGCCTTACTCCTTTGAGCCACAGGCACCACCCCAGAAACTTCTTTTGGTATCCGATAAAAAGATTTATCAAAAAGTCATGTTCCTATGGCTCATCTATGTCATAAAAATAAGTCTTAGATGTGGTCTTTGTGTCTCTACATCCTGAAGCCATCTTAGAACGCACCATTGAGGCCGGAGAAAAAGGGGCGATAGCAGCACATCCGCTCCTGAAAGGGGGAAGGCCCTTCACATAGGCGCTCAGCTCTTCTGCTTTAGCAAACATGGTCCTCATTATCCCTGACTCCAGTTGTCAGCCTACTAGGAAAAGAGCGCCTTTCATCTGGAAGAACACAGTCCTTACATTCCCCTTGGCAAGCAACAAACAATAAAACCATCCACGATTCCCTTGTTTTCAAGGTTTCAGCCGTGGCAATTTGGGCAATTTCGTTTGACGTCTCCCTACCATGAAATGCAGTTAATGACTTGTCTAAGAGCTCCTAGGGATTGCAATTCCAGCCTTCCCAAATGGTTCGCAAGAACAAGATGTACAAGAAGCAGTCCCCAGCCCTCGTGTTAAAGAAGAGGTCATGGCTCAGCACCTGTGGCTCAATCGGCTAAGGCGCTAGCCACGTACACCTAAGGTGGCGGGTTCGAATCCCCAGCCCGGACCCGCCAAACAACAATGATGGCTGCAACCAAAAAATGGCTGGGCATTGTGGCAGGCAGCTACTTGGGAGGCGGAGGCAGGAGACTCGCTTGAGCCCAGGAGTTGGAGGTTGCTATGAGCTGTGATGCCATGGTACTCTACCCAGGGGGATAGCTTGAGGCTCCGTCTCAAAAAAAAAAAAAAAAAAAGCAGAGGTCATGAGTCTTGGGCGGCCAGGGGCATCCCTGACTAGTGGGGTACAACTGTTCCTCAGGCCCTGCAACAGGAACGCTTCCAAGTGCCATACATTTTTAATGGACAATGTGGTCTGCATGTCAGCAAAAAGCAAAAACAGTTTGTGTGAAAATGAGACCTGCCCAGCCCAAATCATTCACAAGCTTCCTTCTGTAGGTAAACCCTGGAATCCTGTTTCTGACCCCACTGGCTGGGACGGGAGGCAGCACAGCCATCACCGCACACAGGGCTGCTGTCTGTTCTTCAGCGTCTCGGCTGCTGTCTGCAAATCCTGCACTCAAGTGTCTATTTACCCGCCCCCCCACTCTTTTTTCTGGGCAGGCTAATTACTCATTCTTCGCTATGAGAGTCCTTCCTCTCCTGGCTTTTTAGAGCCTGCCACCAGCATTGGGAGCATCCAAGTTCTGAAGACAGTTGTGAGCAACTGAAAGGAGAGGTTTACCTAAAACCCTCGATTGAGGAGCAGAAATCACAGGGAGGCTGAAGGCGCAGCTGTGGGTCAGAGAAACCCGTCTCAGCGCTGCCGGGAAGGGTGGAAACAGGGATTCACCAGGTCACCCGCCACCGGCCAATCGCCACCAGGGTGACTCCTCTCTATCCCTGTAGCTTTCTCTGCTTGGGCAGTGGGGGACATTTTACATGTAAAAGGCCTAATTCTGCAAAGTGTCAACTTGATGGGAGTTTTATATTCCCGGTATCCAGAGCGGTATATTGCAGGACACCCGAAGTCCCAAGGAAGTATTTGCTGCAACAATTACATAATTGTAGTTACTGAGCTCTTCTCTGCTCTATTGCTAATCCGGGACGAGTTTGTGTCCTCGTGTCCTCAGAGGGGAGCAGCCACGTTCCCAGTGGCATCTTTGCCTCTTCCCCTGAACCTGCACACTGAGCCGGGTAAACAGCAGCGTCCCCTCCCTTCTCTGCGGCTGCAAGGCACCGCAACTCCCTCCCGGCCGCTCCTGAGGCGGGCGGCGGCGAGCGGGTCAGCGGGGAGTCGGGGCTCCCCGGGCCTGTCACTCAGGAAGACTGACAGGATCGGGGCACCCTGACAGCCCTCCTGACCCTGGGGGAAACCATGTCGTCTGTCTCTGCCGGTACACCGGATCGGAGGGAACAGGTGCTCCCCGCCTCTTCGCCCTCCATCCCTAATTCCTCCCTTTCGTCCAGGAGTCCCCTGTTCTTCCCTCTGTTTATTCCCAGCAATTTTGGTCTTTGGTAGATAGGAACCACTTACTGGGGGGAAGGGCAACGGTGAGATTTGGGGTGGGAATAGGAATTTGGGTGTGGATTCTGCTGAGGAAAAGAAATGCAAGCGGGGAGCAGGACAGAATGAAACCACTTAATACGTTTCCAGAAGTGCAGTTATTGTCTAGTGAGAAAAAAAGAATACTGATGTTGGTTTATTTTTTTAAGCTCAATGAATTGAAAAGCTTGGAAGGAGAATAAGGTTTAAGTACAAAAGAAATCCTTGTCTAAGCCGATTTCTAATTGCCCACAATCCCCAGAATAAATTACAGTATGAAATAAATAATGTTGACCACATACTATCAAAATATATTTCTGATTCGTTTTCAAGAAATTTTATACTAGTAAATTTCATCAATCATATAGAATATCTTCCAATAATCCCAAGTGATTTTAATTAATCTGTTCTGTATGTCTGGGTTGTGAATATTTTAAGGTCTGACCCATGGACAGATTAACAGTCCACATACAGATCTTACAACTTTAAATTTGCATTGTGTGTAAAAGAAAAATTTTATAGTCAGGAGATCTGGGTTCGAATCCTCATGTACCTGTTACTGTGTCACATTTGGGTAACTTTTCTGTAGATTTTTGGGACTGTACCATTATAATACAGGGGTAATAATAGTGATTACTTTGAAGGATTGTTGTGTGATTGTTACATTAGTTACTTACATGTAAAGGCTTAAAAATATTTCTGACAGTTAATCACACAGTATATATTTGCTATTTGTTTGTTAATTAAGTCTACTCAAATGATAAGAAAACTATGGGCCTTTTAAAATTAACTGTGATAACAAAGTATTTTTAAATGGAATAATATCATCTTTTTCATGTATTTTTGTATTTCTGAACTTCTTTTCAATAAATACACAAATTTTAAAAATCTGTAACTATTATATAATATATATTATAATTAATATATCCAATGACAGAGTTCATTAGTAAGATTTTAAAAAAACAATCAGTCTTTAAAATTCGGTTTTGAAGAGGTTGGAAGACACATCCAAATCTTGAGCTTATTTTGCATGAAAGCATTAATCCTATTTATCTGAAGTCAAGGTCAACAGTACAAACACTGGGGACGGTTGATGAACCAATGTGCAAAGGATTTGTCACTAGTAGTCCCTTCCTGACTAGAATCCATAACATATATACTAACGACACCTGCTTCTGGTGGGACTGAAGGAGAATGTGTCATCCATCTAGATATAATAGAAGAAACTATAATTTTCAATGTCATTTACTACTATCATTTTATATCTTTGTGTGAACCAAACATTTAGCTAGGATTAGCTAAATCCTTCTACTTTTCAACTAGCTTTTGTGCACAAATACAATCAAACCAACGATAAAAAATTACTTTTAATTGTGTTCTGTCAATCCATTCAGTCACCTTGAAAATGTATTTTTATAGAAGCAAAGTAATTAAAATTCAAAGTAATTATTCTCAAGTTTAAAGAAAGGGCAAGCTCAACCCAACATCATTTCAAACAATCACTAAAAAACATAAAAATATCCCATATACAGTCTCATAAACTCTTTGTAACCTCTTAGATCTAATTTTATTCCCTTCATGACAGATAATAATATCTGATGAAATCTGTAAATTATTTTTGAGACGTTTAGTTTAATTTAAAAAAAACAAAAACCTAAATCCTAGGAAATAAAAATTATAAAAATATTTGATTAGTAGGTAAGGAATATCTCCATGTAAAGATGTTTTGAGGACAAAAAAAATAGAATTTTTGATCCCTCTGACATTATCTTTAGCTAAGATTTAGCAAATCTATTTTTCCCTCTGAAATTTCTAGATATACATGATCAGGTGGTTGTTGGTTTGGGGAAAATATATTTTGGAGACTACCACCTTCGGAACACTTACTTAAAGCCCTTTATTCTAAGGAACTAAGGAATAAAGTTAAGTGTGTCTTAACTGACAAAAAGAACAACCATCACAATAAACAATCAGCCCTGGGGCGGCCAGTTACACCACTGCTAGGGGATGTACGTTTTTTATGTGCTTGGGTTTCAGACTTAGTACCCTAACCTGCAGCTGCAGCTCACAGCCACCAGAGGTCAGATTTTTACATTCGTCCCAAATAAAATGCTAAACTTTATCCTGAAACAATGGTATTTCTTTCCACAGCACCTCATTTTCTTCTTCAATTCACCTTTATCACCAGCAAATACAAGAATATGAAAGATATATTTTACTTTCCGAGGTGGAAATGGCTTCATGCTAAAACTACAAGGAATAGGACATTAAGAAGACAATTCTTTTAAGAGGATAGATGTGGTACTAAGGAAGGACAAAAGCCAACAGCCTTCAAATCATTTTGAAAAGACAAAAGAGAAGGCAAAAATTTACATGAGCATTTTGATGACTAAAATTATATTAGGCTATCTGTTCTTATTCATGACTATAAAGCCAACCTTTCCCCAAATAATAAAAATAGTAGTCGTAAGACTAGTGATGGGGGCAGTGGTCACCAACCTGTATTGAATGCATTGTCTAAGCATTTTCTATACTACTATACCGTTCACTTTAGGGATGAGGAAACCAAGCACCGAGGATTTTCTAAGAGTTACGAGGATCCTGGAAAATATGCCTATCTTTTGCAATGCTAATCTTCCATTTGAGTGTTTGGCTAAAGAAATGAATTGACATAGATGGGGGAGGAGAGCTGGTGACGTGAAGATATTGTATTCATCCCAGGGATATTTTTAACAGCAGAATTTGGAAGCAGCCCAACTAGCTAATAATAGTAGAATAATCAAAAAAATAGTAAATGATATTTAGTCATTACCATTAAAACTATGAAGATTCAAAGCAATGAGGAAAATGTTTGGTGGAAAGGAAAACACAATTGAGAAAATAATATCTGAACCATAAGTACAGTTATGTAAGATATGTGCACAGATGGATAAGGAGAAAGGAAGAAATCGGCTAGGAAAACAACATCTTTGTTAGGGTGTAGGATTGTAGGGATTACACATAAAATTTCAAAAATTTTAGCACTAATAATCCTGGAAAACATTTCTTAAATATTGCCAAAGGATGCAATGTGAAAAATGTATCCTCCTGGGACCTCACAGCGTAAGCCAGCTCAATTTATCTCACACAGCGTTCACCCCATTCACCCGGAGTTAGTGTACTAGCCACACCCGGACCTTCCTACTTAACATGTCCACGCTGGCCAACTGCATATCTCAAAGAAGACACAAGATTCAGCAATAACAGTTACTGACTGTTTATTAGGATTAATAATAGTACACCCAATGTAAGTGGAATTTGTTTTTAAAATGTCACTGCTTAGCTTACTTCAAGTCTAACTCCTTATGAATAAACATTGCCACACACAATCCCATGTTGCTGCCCACAGAGTATTATTTCAGAATAAAGCAGAGAGAAAAATGCAAATGGATCTGAACTTGGGAAAACAGACAGGCCAAGCTGCGCAATCAATGGGGCATGGCCTCACCTGGCCCTCCAGCAACTTTGAATCCCAAGACACAACACACTGGAAATATGAAATGTCTCGTAGAAGCATCGCTACAAAAGACAGCATGATTTAACAAAATATAACAGACACCCTCTTCCTCTCTGAATTGCTTTCCCTCCCTACTCTTTTCCATAACAGCAACCTTCCTTTCATGATGACCACCCAAGAATAAGTAACCAGATTTGGGGGCTCTACTGCAGAATGAGTGAATGGGCACAGTGCCTGGACAACTGCACACTCTAAAAAGTTTCACAGCCCTTAAAAGTCAAAGTGATATTCTTTCTAGAGAGCAAAGCCAATGGGGTACGCAATCTTTCAAATTGTACCCTTCCCTCTACGACTATGTAGGCTCTTCCCCGGCCATGAGTGTTCCTTTTGAAAGCAATTGCCCACCAATAGGAAATAAGAAACCTATTTCATCCTTATAACCTCCAGCCATTGGTCAAAACCCACAACTGCCCTTCTTCTTATTTCCCCACACACTATCCACATTGAAATAAACCCAGAAATGCAGTCATGGCACTATCATCACAGAGGAACAGAAAATACAGCAACAGACATTCCCATGTGGTCAAATAAATCACCCAGCTGGCTTTGTTCAGAGCAGCTTTAGAGAACAGATGAGCGAAGCAAAACAGTGACAAAGACCCCTGAGCCTAGAAAGAAGACAACAGAGGGCAACAGCAGTCCAGCACACAGAGGAGAGGATAAGAGCTCATTCATTCATTCAACAAACATTCATGGACCATCTGCTATACACCAGGCACTGTTCTAGATACTTGGGATCCACCAGTGAACAGAACAGACACAAGGCCTGTCCTTTTGGAGCTTATATTCTAGCAGGAATTCAGATGATTCAAGAAAAGGAATTCAAACCAGGTCAAGATCAGATATTTTCTCTTGGCCATATTCCAGGACAATGTGGCCAATTCCACAGGGAATTAGAAATCATAGCATGACTGTCCAGCACATTCCCGTATTCCTGGTTACTTGTTTTGGGTGTATGTGTATCTATGTGCACATACATGTGATTACCATTCCATAGTGTTGATCAATTGCCAATCATTTATTTTTACTCATTTCATAAATAAGTATTGAGTATCTACTCTTTGCCCAGTTCTGGCTAGATCATGAGTTTTTGCTCTTTATACAATCCTTGGCTAAAGCAACCCTTCAGGGATTGTGGCATACAGATACTCAACTGAGTAGAATCATCCTGGCTATTAAAGTAAAGATTCTGGTCCTCAGAAAGAACAACCCTGGAAAGTGTGCTCCTAAAGAAGATTTCTTTGTGGAAGTTTCTTTTTATCAAAGTTTTGTGTTTTTTAATTGAAGTGCTTTCCCTTCTGAGGTGATGACATGAAGACACCCAAAGTGCCATGGGCATTAACATACACTCATATATCTGCTGAATAAGAGGATGCAAAGTGTCTGTTTTGTTCACTGACACATCCTAAGTATCTAGAACAGTGTCTGGCTTACAGCAGATGCTCCAGGAATACTGGTTTGAGTAAACGCATGAGCGCTTATCCTCTCCTCTGTGTGCTAGACTGCTGTCACCCTGTGCTGTCTTCTTCCTAATTGAGAAGAAGTGGTTCTCAATCTTCCTAATGCTGCAACCCTTTAATACAGTTCCTGTGGGTCACAACCCACAGCTTGGGAACCACTGTTCTAAGCTCTGGGTCACTGTTCTGCTAGTGTTATCTGCTTCCCTGAAGCTGCTCTGAACAAAGCCAGCCACGTGATTCCTTGCCAAAAATCAAGAAATTACCCACAATGAGGGCTTGTGCCACTACCAAATCTCTATCCCTCATTGGTCAAACTCTACATTCAAGATTGTCAAGTCATTGACAGGAGAAGATGACAGTTCCATTCCAAAATATTGTGATATTGACACATACAGGTCAAGCAAGGTCCTTTGATTCCCAGATCGTCAGTTCTAATAGAAAGTTCTCTTACTTCAGATACATTTTATTTTTTGAGAATGTTATGAAAATGAAGGCAATGTTATAAGGAGAAAGAAACAAGCCTAAAGATACGTTCAAAGACAGAGTCCTCATTCCACAGAGTTGAATGACGTTTAGAGTTCATGCATTTTCCTTAGTGAATACAGCAGGTCCTCAAATAACATCATTTCATTCAACATAGTTTTGTTATAATGTTGATAAGAAAAAAAATCGATTTCCAGCTGGGGCCATTATCTGGTGTGGAGTTTCCACAATCTGTCTGTGTCTGTGTGGGTTCCCTCCCATATCCTAAGGTTTTGTAGGTTAGGTCAACTGGCATGTCCACATGGTCCTAGTGTGAGTGTGTGTGTGTATAACTGCACTGTGATGGGACAGTCCCCTGAGTTGGGCTGATATCTCACTTGCACCCAGTTCCCACCACCCACAACCCTGAACAGAATGAGCAGGTTAGAAAATGAATGAGTGAATACAAATCATCATAAAATAAAAATGTGTAGAGTGTGAAATAATTATACTAATGCATGATTACAAATGGCACAGTAGGAAAGCTTCCCACATTTGTGATTGTTTGTTCTTGAACTGCATGGTAGTAGGGGGTGCACCTTACAATTTTCACTTTGCAAACTTTTTTTTTTTTTTTGAGACAGAGTCTCACTTTGTTGCCCTAGGTAAAGTGCCCTGGGTCATAGCTCAAAGCACTCTCAAACTCCAGGGATTAAGCAATTCTCTTGTCTCAACGACCCACGAAACTAGGACTACAGGTGCCTGCCACAAAGTCTGGCTATTTTTAGAAACAAGGTCTCACTCTGGCTCAGGCTGGTCTCAAACCTATGAACTCAGGAAATTCACCCACCTTGGCCTCCCAAGGGCTGGGATTATAGGCATGAACCCCCGCACCCAGCCTCACTTTGCAAACTTCTTTCTTGATTCAGTCCACCACCACTATAACCACTGTCATCACTATTTTCCCAGAAGCTGGGTAAGTAGTCATTTTGTTTTTATTAATCTGTCTGCAGTGAATGTGTAGCTCATATTTATTTTAATGTTTAATAGTAAAGTGGTATTTATCTAGAATTTTAGCAATATTTCTGTGACCAGAAATATGTCATAGAAACTTAACTCCTGTTTATATCAATTAGCCTGGTAAAATTGGTTCATTCTATTTCATTTTATTTCACTTATAGCTATGGTTACCAAGAAGTGATTGAAGACATTAAGTAAGGACTTAGTATACAGAGATGATTCTCATTATTTGTGGTCATTATGTTCTATAAAGTTGCCATCATCATGGAGTGAGTAAATGCTGAGTCATTGCTCCTATGGGAAGTACAAAATTAGGTTTCTGTGAGCCTCTGATCACAACATTTTCCTCAACCAAAACACAGTATATGACACTGTGTATTATGTAGGTTCATTGAACAAGCCAGTCTTGTCAGCATTGAAAACCTACTCTTCTACGTGAGGTTTCTACTCTGTAACATTTAGCAAGAGTTTTTAATATTCTCTGCTGCTACCAGATTTGCAGAACACGTCTTGACTGTGAGTTTAATATTATTCATACTGTGTTACCTTCAAGCCGGCCAGCACCACTAGAGAAGGTGTTCATAGTTTTCTTACTCTTGGAGATGTGACTGTAAATTATTTGACTTTCAGTCTCACCATCATCTCATGAACCACAAATTTCACCACTTTTCTGTCCTTTCCATAGTTTCATCATACACCATAGATATTACCTTAGCACTTTCTAGAGTGGTCTCATGTATAGATTAGTGAATTTCCTCTTCCTTTCTCTAGATGTTGTTGCTTCACAACACACATATCCACAGAACCAATTAAAAAGGAGGATCAACTATACTTTGGATGAAAGGGATTCTTTCATATTTCCAAAGTAAACGTTCCATAAGCATTTAATGTTGAATATACCTGTAGGTGTTGTTTAAGATGAAATACTCATATGACAGGAATTAAGGTGCCAAACTGACATTTATTAATGATATACCTCATGCTCTTGATGTTAAATGTGAAGCAAAACATACACAAATTGACCCAAAATTTAACTCCAAAGCATACCCTTTGCCTTCCAAGACCGTAAGTTTGCCTAGTACTCACATCTATGAACCAAAGATTTGAATGTTGATCCCTAAAAATGTGGGAAAAGTTTCTAATCATCTATCTAGAGGCTTCTCTGACATACTTCTGTGTGATTGTTAATTTTAGGCCCTGATGACTTTAAATCCTTTTGCTAGAGGTGTGAGAACTTCATTCCCAGAGAGTGATGGCTAAGAGATTGAACTTTGAAATTAGCTGGGTTCAAGTCCTTGAGCTTACTATGTATGCTGTGCATCCTCGACAACTCCCATGAACCCATGTTAAGCCACCTTTGTTAAATTAAACAGGGGCACTATAGATAGTGTACTTCTTATAGAGTAAGTGAGGAGATGAAGTGGGATATAAAGCCCCTAACAGTCCAAGAAGCATTTGAAAATATTAGCTATTGGCATTGTGTTGTATAACATCCAAAAAAACTCTGGAGAAAGTAAGTGTCTTTAAGTACTGTCTTCCAAATTCAAATATTTCTCCAAAAGACTGAAAAATGGTGAATGAAAATATCCAAAGAATACCTACCTACATCTAGGTAAAAAACAACCTTGAAAATTACAGCTCCATAGACAATTTCTGTGAGAAAATAGGAAAACATGAGACACTAACATGATTCTTCCCCCAATGCTTTCCCTTCTCAACTCAGAAGAACGTTTTAAATGTTTTTCATTTCAACTCTTCTCAAGCCCTTTTAATTTAACGGAGCAACTACCCTTACCTTAAATGAATGGACTTTGTCACTCTAGGTAAACAAAAGATTAAATTAAATTGAAGGCATATTCATGCCTATGATGTAGAACAGAAAGTCCTTCACAACTCAGCTTCCCTTTCTTAACAGCCTCAGCTCTTCTTATCTATACTTCCTCCTGCATCCCCAAATGTCTCTGGAGAGCCCAAAAAGCCCCACAGCTCTCTTCTGAGCCCAGTTGGAAAATGCAATAAATTGGGATTGCAGTGACCAATTGATGTAAGTCCCTCTGGTATGCAAGCGCTTAAAATTAAAAAAGAAAAACTGTCTCAGCCATCAAGGGTCATCACAATTATCTCCTTCTTCCTTCTCTGGCCTTGGCTTTTACATAAATGTTCAGTATCTCTTTTAACATATTTATTGGCAAATGAAACTAAAAAAATTTAAATTAGTATTTATAAGACTTCACTTTTAAAAAATATAGAGAATATTTAGTCTCTTTTGGTTGTTTCTGAACTTTCCTTTCCCCCCCCCCCCTTTTCCTCTTTAAATGTCTCTTTAAATACCGAAAATGAAGAACTAAGTGCTGTCACTCATAGCTGTATTCAGAAGGTCAATCACACTCTTTGTTGAAAATGTTCATGGAACTTTGAGAGGAATCTGCTGTGCTCTGGAATCAAATGTGTGCTTCTGTGTTCTATATGCTTAAAACATGATTGATAGTTTGGGGGAGAACCTTTGTCTCATTTTGGCTTTTTTTAGTGTCTTAAATGTTAAGGTATATAGTATAAGAAGTAGAGAAGGTGCCATGGGAAGGACCTCCTACACCACCTCAGGCTAGAGCTTGGTCCTCAGCTATGCAGGCTTAGAACCCCAAGAATGAACATCTTCCTGAGTAAAGCCTCACATTAGCCAAATATAGAGAGACTGAGACAATCCATGTACTCAGAGTGAACAAAATATCAGCCAGTGGAAATGCATGAATTATCCATAAAGTACTTTGTTTCTCTTTAGGGAAGACACCTGAGGTGTCAGATTACAACCAAGAGTGATGAAGCTAATGAAATGAATGAGAGGTTAATCAGCCTTGCTGATTAATCCATGCTCACCAGCAACAGCAGCCTGAGTTCCCATGTCCAATAGTCAGGAAAGCTCGCCCTCAACCAATGCATGCCAACCTTTCATATTACAGATTAGTTAACATTCTAAGCTCTAAGCCAATATCTCTCTTCTAGTCACCTCATCAATCTCAAAAAACAAATAAATACACACACACACACACACAAGAGAGTAGGCTCCCGCTTCTAAAATTACAGTTGTTTTCTAGACTCCCTGTGATTATTCCCAAAATACCTCAGAATTCAGAAACTATAGTGAAAATTAGTAATAATAATTTATTACTAATAAATTACTAGTACTAGTAATTACCTGTACTAGTTAAGGGCCTGTTCATTCATTTTAGAAATGTTTCCCAATGAACAGTTACTTGTTATTTGGCACTACACACCAGCATTGAGCTAGATGTTGTGGGCACTACCAAAGAAGAAGAAGATAAAATGACTCCCCAAATAGAAAGATCAAGGAAATTCTTAGCCATATACTAACAGACAAGAGTTTACAGAAGGGAGAAAACTGTAAGCCATTCATGGTTAGAAAGCTTTTATCTATAGCCAGAACTTCATTGACCTCTTGCACTTTATTTATAAGCCAATTTATAATTTAAGTAAAAAGTTCATGTTTTTAACTTCCACACAATTAATGATAGGAATTACTATTCCAAAGTGCTCACCCAGTGAATGTGCAACAGTGAATCGCAGTACAGAGGCACACCATTGGAGCATTTCTTTCTGCAATCTGGAAATCTATTACTGCAATTCAAGATCAAGTTAGTTCCCCTGAAAAATGTGGCTAGTTTACCCACTTACTAACAAAAAAAGGCCTTGAATTTTTGATGAGAATAGATACATTCCTGCAAGTTGAACTCTCCAGAAGTGGTTGTCTTTGTAAAATATTGGCTTTATATATTTTATACATGCTGGAGTCTTATGAAATCTGAGAGACCATGAACATTTCAGCAGAGAAGTGCTAATCAAGTTCCTATGGTCACAAGGAAACTTGGGGTGATCTATAACTTCAAAGACACAAGGGAATGAGGTCAAGAAGTCCCCCTGTCGGTACAAGTGAAACTCTCTAAGAGTAGAATCAGAACGTTTTAAAACAATAACTGAGAAAATGACATGAAGGCTGTGTTGATCAGTTTGATGGAAGTATTTCAGATTGCATGTGAAAACCCTGCACTGTACCCCAGAAGTGCATTAATGTACATAGTTACCATTCAATAATAAATAAATAAATAAATAATTAAATAATTAAATAAATAAAAAATAAAAAATATATAATTTAATTTTGCAATGAAAGGCAATAAAAAGGACCTTACAACACACCTACAACATTTGAAGCACATTTAAAACATCCAAAAAATACCAGAATGAGCCCATATAAACTTAACTAGTACATAAAGCAATCCTTTACCAACATTCAGACAAAGCATGCAAACTACAAGGAGGAGAGAGAAGCAGAAGGGGTCTATAGAGATTATAGAGATCAGGAGAGAAAAGTTTGGGACCATGGAAGAGAAGACAGAACTGTAAAAGCTGGGAGAGCACAATTTTCAGAAGGCCTTCCCATGTCCTGGGGTCAGAACCATTGCTGGGGACCCCAGGGTCCCTGGGTGCCTCCTCTTTGTTTGGCTCTCAACCAGAGAAAAGGAGTCAACACAGAACAGTTTCAGAAGTCTTCTAACATTCCCTTTGACTCCTTTCTGGAGCCCAGGGGAATGAGAAAGTTCATTTCCCAACAACCTCTTGCCTATGACCTGAAGGTAGGTCAGCAGCCACATTATGCACACTTACCAGCTGAAGGGCATCAAAATTATCACTTTCCATTAGTATAACTATAGAGAAAAGCAGGATAGAGGTAAGTGGTCCCATTGCTTACCACAGATCGTCAATCCCGGAGACAAGCCCCCAAATATGATACCAGAATTTTGCTCTTCAGTGGGTTCTTGGTCTTGGTGATTTGAAGAATGAATCTGCAGACCACGGATCAGTGGTAAGACGGGATTTATTTACAGAAAAGAATACATAAATGCCAGAGCTCCTGGAAGAGAGAGAAAACTCCAGTTAGGAGAGAAAAGTGCTCTCTCTCCCTGTCTGTCTGTGTCTAGGCTCTTTGTCTAGGGGTCTATATAGTCACATGGGGTCCTCAGTAGTTACATTTAGCATGTCTGGGACATCTGTCTGGAACATGTCTGGAATAACATGTCTGGGTTGCAAATGAATGGCTACAATCCCTTTTATTCCCAGGCCTAGGAAATGGGGACCCCCCTGCCCACTCTCCAGCCTGCTGGTTCTGCTGCTTGCTGCCACCACACCAACATTGCCAAGGCAGAGGCAGCTGGTCCATGCCCCCCAGCTCTACAAGCTGGCTGGGATACCACTTGTCCTGTATCAGTAGTATTTCTGGGTGTCGAGTTTTTCGAAAGTCCAGTGGACATTTTTAATCCTTTCGCCATTGTGGAAGTTGAGATTTGATCGTAAGTTTCTGAGTGAGTTTACTTTGGTGGTGGAGCATTGTGCTGGTAATTGTGGAGGATGGGTCTGAGAATATTCTGGAGAGCTGGCTTAGTTATGGCATATTTCTTCAACATGTGTCATTAAAGTATTTCATTTTTTCATCATAAATGAAACTCAGTTTCAAAAGCTTTGTCTTCAATGTCAGAAATTCTTCTGCTTGCTCCATGCTGTTACTGAGGGATTCTACTGTGTTTCTCGTATGTTGGAGGGCTGCAAATTCTTTTCTCAATGTGTCAAAATCTTTGGTGATTTTGTCTTTGAATTCATCAAATTCTTGAGACATTTATTAATTATTCCCAGAATTGAATTTCTAATTCCAACTTTGCTTCCATTCTGTTAATCTTATTTGCCATCAAAATTCTAAACTCAATTTCTGATATTTCAGCCATTTTTTTACGAATGGGATCTTCTGGTGTGCTTGCTTTGTCATTCCTTGGGGAAGTTGATCTACTCTGATTATTCATGTTGCCAGAGTTTTTCTGCATATTCTGCCCCATGATTATTTTTCCCCATTTGGCTAGATGAGCAGGTAAGGTGAAATTGGATTGGTGGCTCCTGGAGTTGGGATTAATCAGCCTTTTGCCAAAGACCTGGTACTGGTGATTGCAGCTTTGTAAAGGAACCGTACAGTACTACAGCCTGAGACTCTGGGGACCTGCTTGGTGTGGTGGGGCTAGGTGGCTCTGCCTTTTATGCAGCTGGTCTCTGGTCTCTGTTCAATCCTAGTCAATCAGTGACTCTGGAAGTGTTGGTTGTGGAGAAATACAAGCAACTAAGACACCCTGAGCCCCCCATGGGCGACAACTGGAAGAGGAAAATCAAACCTTTCCACTACAACACAACCAGGGTACCACCTAGGAGGGTCCTCAGGTGTTTGGCCTAGTCAAGAGTTCCAAACCAATTGTCTCTGTCAGCACCAACTCTCAAGTGGGAGAGTTCAAAAGGTCTCCAGCAACTAGATAACAGGAATCTTCTGGAAGCTCAAGTGTGGCTCACTCCAGTGCTCCATGGAGTCAAAAAGGCCCATCCAGCAAATGAGTTAGTCCAGGGAGGTTGATGCCTCCTTCCCCACCTTGCACCTCTATCATACCCAGTCACTAGTAACCCCACAGGGCTGTGGCCCAGTTCCCTCCAATGAGCAAATACACCAAGAATTTGTGCCTGTCAGAGTCACAGGGAGATCAATGTCTCCTCGGCCAAGTCACCACACTCTACCACAAGCAGGCAGGGGGAGCTGAATGAAGCCTGACTACCTCAGATGCTCAATGGAAGCTGTGGAGTGTCACTCAGTTCCAGTCCTGCCCCAGGCTGATGCTACTGCTACTAATATTCTTACAGAATTTGCCTTTCTGTCCTGGCTGAGTTCCACCCCGTGCCACCTCTGTGCCTCCAATTCTCACAGAGCTGGCATCTCTGTCTCTGCTGCACTCTTTGTTGGGAAAGGTGATATTAGAGCTCACAAAGGGCTCTCAGTTCCTGCCCTGCCCTGGGCTGATGCCCCTGCCACTTGCACTCTTGTCCTAGCTATGCTCCACTGGGGGCCAAGTGCATCTTGGACTCACAAAAGCAGCACTTATGAGTCAGCCCCACCCTGGGAGTATGCCACCTCAGTGCATGTGTATTCTAGTCTCAGTCCCCACTGCGCTCCACCCAGGCAGGTATCACGTTAGGTATACCCTTTGCTCACGGCGCCTGTGTTTCCATCCCAGATCTGCTCCATGCATGGCTGCCCCCAGAGTTCTCTCTGGTTGGTAAGAGGCCTAGTTCCCTCTGGTTGCTAAGAGAGACCTCTCCAGAATACCACCAGGGATGTGAGCCCTATTATTCCTGCCACTGCCACTGTGCTCTGCTGTGGGGCACCGTTTCTCCCTCTTCTGCTTGGCTCCCATGCTCCACAGTCCCCACTTTACACCCATGCTGCTGATTCAGCACAGACTTGTAGCAGCCTGTGCCTTGCCCATACCTCTCAGGAAATTACCTAAGAGAGAGTCTGACAGGCTTCCAGACCTTGGGGTGGGAGTGGAGGGGAGTGCTGGGAGTTCAGAATTATTGGTAGAGTATATGTTCAGTTTTATGCCCGGTGGGACATAAGTGGGTTCTCTCTGGGTAAGGAGTTCTGGTTTTAACGGGTCTCTCCTGTGCGGTAAAATAAGAGGAGATCTAAATTCTGCTCTCTTGTTTTTAGAAAGTACACTGCAAGCTGTTCACATGGGGGAGGGGACTCCTATCTGCTTGGCGATGGGTTTTATACCTATTGTCTGTTTCCTTAGGGTTGAAGCTTGGCTTAGCAGGGGTGATGTGCACTCTTTAATCTCTCTTGGCTCAGCTTCAAACCATCAGCTTACTTGATAAATTGTGTCCTTTAACTCTCCTTCTGGACAGGAGTCTCTGTGGAAAGCTGGCTCCAGTTGGCCATCTTGCCTCTCCCCCATATTTTTATGCTTAGCTTTGATGAAGAGTGAGCAGTCAAGGAGAAATATGATTGAACAAAGCAGGTGCACTCCAGGGGCAATAAACTGGGGGGATAAAGCAAGGCCTCTTTGTTCAGATTCTTCCCTGTGCTTCTGTGTCTTCAGAGATAAGGATTTTCCTTTCCTCCAGGAAGGGGGCAAGTCCTCTCAAATGCCAGCTTATGGCCTGTCCCAAGGGAAATGGGTGGGAGAAGTTTGAAGTGACTTCCTATTCTGGTGTTGTCTCAAATGCCACGAGTCATCTTAGCTGGTGGCCTTCCTGGCAAGAGAAGCCATCTTTGAGCGCTTCATGATTGCAAAATAGACTCCATTACTGAGATTTACCAAAAAGCAACAATCTAAAGGGCACATTATAAAGTTCATCAGAAAGAGTCTCCTCATTTCCCTGTTTTTTTTTTTTTAAAGGCTCTAGATGGTTCTACCACAGAGTAGCTGAGTCAGAACTCAGGTGGGATGCAATCTTTTCATGGCTCCTCTATATCAGTGCCTAGAAATAATCCAAATAAAATTTGTCTTCTGATATCCCTTAGCTGCAATTTCAACTAATTGCATCCCTCTGAATCTCTTTAACTCTATTCAACAACCAAAAGTCTTCTAAATACCTATCATTGTTCTGTGAAGAGTAGTCAATGAATAATAGCAATATATTCTTTCTAAATCTTCAGACGCATTGCATTTACTCCTATTCTAATCAAGTTTTTCTGAGAATTACATAGTGCACAATACGTATTTTCGACAGTGAGGATAAAAACTTCCCATGCTCCTGCCTCTTTTGGCCTTCAAAATTGTTTTTATGCTAATTAATACATCTAAATTAAGCCTATGCTAACTAAACTAAATAAATTCATTTTCTATTCTCACTCACACAACTTTTTTATATCATTCTCACTAATAGTTCAAAACACAGGATGTGTCTACCATTGGTTAGTTCTAAAACATGTAGGAGCTCCCCCAGAACCCTGCGCCTCCAGGGTGACAGAGTTCATTAGTCATCCTGTGTTGAAATTAAAAAAAAAAAAAAATCCTGCTTTTCCATTTGTTGGCTAATCCCAGTATAACTTGTCCTCTGAGCAGGAAGTATGTTTGTCTTATGCATCACTGCAATTACATTTGGTACATAAGTGACCACAACTCCCATTTGCTCTCTCTCTCTGTGGTCTTATTCAGACAGATGACCTTGGTATGACTTACATACAAAAATCTTCCCCATTGGTCACTGAACCACACTTTAATACCCTAGACTTTTCCCAATAGCCTTTTTCAGCTACTGTTTCCTACTCCCATGAAGCATGGCCCATCAAAGAACTTTTCTTTCTCAATATATTGTGAATGGCTCGGCGCCTGTGGCTCAATCGGCTAAGGCGCCAGCCACGTACACCTAAGGTGGAGGGTTCGAATCCCCAGCCCTGGGCCCGCCAAAACAATGATGGCTGCAACCAAAAAATGGCCGGGCGTTGTGGCGGGCACCTGTAGTCCCAGCTACTTGGGAGGCGGAGGCAGGAGACTCGCTTGAGCCCAGGAGTTGGAGGTTGCTATGAGCTGTGATGCCATGGCACTCTACCTTGGGGTATAGCTTTAGTTTCCGTCTAAAAAAAAAAAAAAAAAAAAAAAAACTTCATAAAAAACACAAATGGCTGATGAAAAAAAGTCAAAGATCTAAATAAATGGACATACCATTTATGTCATACCACATACCACATTCATGTATGGGAAGACCTAATAAAGATG
>CAUYQV010135705.1:0-11708 GCA_963574575.1 Galagoides demidoff
TCCTCTACTAGGTGTATATCCAAAAGACCAAAAATCACATTATAAGAAAGATATATGTACCAGAATATTTACTGCAGCCCAATTCATAATTGCTAATTCATGGAGGAAGCCCAAGTGCCCATCGACCCACGAATGGATCAACAAATTGTGGTATATGCACACCGTGGAATCTTATGCAGCCTTAAAGAAAGATGGCGACTCTACCTCTTTCATGTTTACATGGATGGACCTGGAACATATTCTTCTTAGCAAAATATCTCGAGAATGGAAGAAAAAGTATCCAATGTACTCAGTCCTACTATGAAACCAATTTATAGCTTTCTTATGAAAGCTATAACCCAATTATAGCCCAAGAAGAAGGGAATAGGAGAGAGAGAGGGGAGGGGAGGGGGAAGAATGGGTGGAGGGAGGGTAATTGGTGGGACCACACCTATGGTGTATCTTACAAGGGTACATGTTAAATTTACTAAGTGTAGAATATAAATGTCTTAACACAATAACTAAGAAAATGCTGTGAAGGCTATGTTAATCAGTTTGATGAAAATATTTCGAATTGTATATAAAACCAGCATATTGGACCCCAGGATTGCATTAAAGTACACAGCTTTGATTTAATAAAAAAAAAAAAAAAGAAAGAAAGAATAAGTTAAAAAATAGGAAATAGGCTGGGTATAGTGGCTCATGCCTATAATCCTAGCTCTCTGGGAGGCCAAGGGAGGTGAATCACTTGAGCATAGGTTCAAGACCAGCCTGAGCAAAAATGAGACCCCATCTCCACCAAAAACAGAAAAACTAATGGTGCATGCCTGTAGTCCCAGCAAGAGGATTGCTCAAACCCAAGAGGTTGAGGTTGCTGTGAGCTATGATGAGCCACAGTACCCAACCCAGGGCAACAGAGTTAGACTCTGTCTCAAAACAAAGAAAAGGAAATATGTATATTTGTATACATATATATCACACACAAACACATATGAAATAAAAATATATACCAATGGACATATCAGTATATAAAAATAGGTATAGTAATTTTATCTATACTATAAATAATATACAAACATAGGTAAATATAAAACATAAATATATAAAATATGTGTAAGTATATAATTATTATCAGAAACCTATACATACAAAAATGGCAGAAAATATATCAAAACATCAGTAGCTGTCTAGGTGGTAAGCTCTATTTGTGATTTTTTTTCTTCATATTTTTATACATTTTCTTTTGGTAAGTATATGCTATTTGAACAATTAAAGCAATCAATTTGTGACCATTAAAATGGTATTTGGCAAGTTAGTGCTGGTATATGATTTAGATACTGCAAATAAAAAAAATCGAGTTCTATGGCAAAAAAATGATTTTTTTGATGGACTTACCCCAAATCTTTCTTTCACAGGAAAAACCATCACATCTCACTCAACTGGGAAGAAGATTAGCTATTTTCTTTCCAATTTTTAAAAATGAATCTATAAAGAGAAAATCCCTAATTAAAGGCAAGAATCTTTTTTAAAAAGCATAAAGGATATGGAGCATAGATTATACACTCGATAAATACTTTTTGGAAATCAAAATAATGTTTCAGACCCCAATTTCTTACTTGGCTCCATATGCCAGAAAGACTGTGCTATGGACTTTATATGGAGCTACAGAGTTTTATGGAGACACTTTAAGTAGTATAAAATGTTCTCCATATATTTTGAGTTTCGATCTGTTTGGGGGGGAGGAGGGTCTACAGTGTTTATCAGATCTGTAGTAGGATTTATCACTGTTTTAGACAGATGTAACAGCACAATAGCTACAATTTTTCATTTATTTATTTTACAAAGGTACGTTTTGTGCCTGCTCTGCGCCAGGCACTAGGGAGGTAGCAGTGACCCCACACTGTCCCTGCCTGGGACTACACATACTGGACCAGCCGGCCAGGTACACACCAGCCTGGATGGGAATCTGGAGATATAGCAAGATTCGGTAACTTCCTCAAGGCGCCCATGTTATTGGACACCCTGCTGGACCTCACTGCCCAACACCCGGACTCTAGTCACATGACTGAGCACTAGAAACATCACTTGTTCCCCTGGGGACAAAAGTGCCGTGTGTGTGTGTGAAATTCACAGGGGATTTTGAAGAGTTAATATAAGTAAAATAACACGAAATCTCTCTTTTATTCTTCATATTGATTGCTTGTTAAAATGTCGCCCTTCTGATCTATTGGGTCAATTGAAATGTTATTAAAATTAATTTTATTTCTTGTTATTCTTTAAATGGGGCTCCTAGAAAAGTTAGCATTTCATATGTGGCATGCTGTTGCCCTGGGATCCAGTGGGGAGCAAAGCAATTCTTAATTTGGGCACATTTCTTTTTTTAAAAGTCCCTAAAAGACAAAATGTGGAAAAAAAGGGGAAATGCACTTTTTCTTTTTTGAGACGGAGTCTCACTCTGTAGCTCTGGGGTCAGAACTTACTGCAACCTCAGTCTCTTAGGCTTGAGAGATCCTCTTGTCTCAGCCTTCTGAGTAGCTGAGACTACAGGCAACCACCACAACGTCTGGCTATTTTTTCTGTTTTTAGTTGAGATGGGGTCTTGCTCTTGTTCAGGCTGGTCTTGAGCTCCTGAGCCCAGGCAATCCACCCATCTCAGCCTCCCAAAGTGTTAGGATTACCAGTATGAGCCACCATGCCCAGCCATAGGAAAATGTACTTAAAAACATAAAGGATGTGAATCTCAGGTGGGCAAAAAATAAGCATTTATTTTCTTTGGATAAGCTTCCAAAGCGATCTGAAAGTCTCATCCTGATAGCCAAGCAGGAAACTCAGCTTCAGTCAGAAGGGGGGTTTTCCCCAGCCCTGGGGAAGCCTTGGGCTTATTGGTCACCCCCAATTCATTCTGGCTGCCAAGAGGATCCCCACTGACTGGGCTATGTTTTGTCTTCATAGGGATCGATTCTTTGCTGAGATTAGAAATCCCCTGTGGGGTCAGCTACTTCCAGGGTCCTGCCTTCTCCCAGGGCACTATCACTGGACACCCCTTTCCTATCTCCTTACCTCTTTCTGCACCCACCTAGACATCCATCTATCCCTCCTGGACACTGGTCATCATCTCTTTAGTTGAGGTTAGAGGACACACAGCATGAGGGCTGAACCTGGCCTAACAATAGGTTTTATTTGCCAGATACATAAAGCATTTGGCTTTTAATTTGACTTTGAAGTCAACATTTTAAAGTCATGAGCTTTCTTTTTTTTTCGTGAAAGTTTTTATTTACTTATCTATTAAATACTTTAATGGACAAATAAAAATTATATATATTTACAGTGTATGGCATGATGTTTCAATACATGTATGGACTGTGAAATCGTTAAATTAAGCTAATGCTTAATCCTAGCTCTCTGGGAGGCCAAGACAGGTGGATTGTTTGAGTTCAGAAGCTAGAGACCAGTCTGGGCAAGAGCGAAACTTGCCAATGCTACTAAAAATAAAAAAAAATAGCTGGCATGATGGCAGGTGCCTGTAGTCCCAGCTATTCAGGAGGGTGGGGCAAGAGGATCACTTGAGTTTGAGGTTGCTGTGAGCTAGGATGATGCCACCAGGGCAATAGAGTGAGAATCTGTTTAAAAAAAAAAAAAAGCTAATGAACATATTACCTCACATGCTTACCTTTTTTGTGTGTGTGTGGTGAGATCACTTAAAATCTACTCTGTTAACAGTTTCTAAAGTCATGAGCTCCCACCCCCGAACTCCCATTTCTAACTTCCCTTGGGTTTGCGGGTCTAGTGACCCTGGCTGTGTTCCCATGGAAGGCAGTAAGGAGCAGCTGCATGACAGTTGTGTGTAAGGGTCCATATCATCTCTGTTAGTGACTGCGGAGTTTCTACTGTATGTGTGACTTTCTGGATTGGAAATAAACTAAATTTTGGATGATTTTGAGAAACAGGGCCAGAACTAGAGTGAGGCAAATGAGTACTGCTCATTTTTGCTCAACTCTGAGAGCAAGCCCCTCCCTCCTGAGTGCATCCTAGGCGCCTCACTCACTATACCCCCATCCTGCCCCTAGTGGGGTATTTTCTTCCATTCACCCCTCAGTGTCCCACCAGCTTCGTCTGTATTTGTGCTGTGAAGATACATACAAAAAGCAGCCTTGCCTCCGAGGTCTTTGCTGGACTTGGGGGGATGAGATCGCAGCGAGCTTTGAGGTAGGAGTGGAAAAAGAAGCTTAGGCATTGTCGGGGTAGAAACTCTGAAGAAATTTGGTTGTAGAGGGGGAGAGAGAGATTGGGGGGCAGGTAGCTGGACGTGGGGCAAGGGAAAATTTAATCACATTTTAAATTACTTGAAGGGGTGAGAATGAGTGTAAAGGCTGAGGAGGAGGACTTCATGGGATGGAACAGGCCACACTTTCCAGGGGAAGGGATGGGAAGTGAGATGGGCATCAGCAAACGCTGGTCTGTGTGTGCTGACCGCAGGCAGGTGCTGTGGGGAGGGCTGCTTTCTGCCCCCTCTCAGAAGAGCAGACCTTATCCTCATCCTGCAGTTGGGGCTACCAAACTCAGAAAGGCAGATTTCACATAGTTAAATCTTCCTTCAAAATACAGCATTTGAAGGCTGGTGAGCTCTGATGACAGCGTGAGTCCCTGGCGCACACATCTGTGCAGAACGTGGGGTGGTATTAGGCCAGGGGGCTTAGGCAGCAGCCTCCAGATGCTTTTGGGTGATGCCAGGGGTGGTTTTCTGCCTGTCCAGTGTTGGGTCCTGCCAAGTGGTAGGAGTAGATGCCTTTCAGCCTTTCATACCCCACCCCACCCCCACCCTAAGAATTCCCATACAAATACTTGCATAGTTATAAAATTTGGAGTATAGGAATAATCTGTTCCCATACCAGCAGGACCATACTGCTGCATGCTCATATAATAATGGTGTGATGTTGCTTAGGAACAGGCACATTGCAATTATGTGGCAATACCTGCTCTGGGGACGTGTGCTGTCCTCTGAGATGCAGTATAGCCCAGGAGGAGCTGGTTGCAGAAGCTGAGCCACTGTGATTGTGGCCTCCTTCACATGGTTAGTTATGTGGCAGGGCTGGGGTTAAACTCAGGTCTGTCTGATCACAAAAGCAAAAGAGAGGGAATGAAGATTTAGACTAAGATAAGAGGCAGCTTACCTCTGCTCAGGAGACAGGTTCCTAGAAAGAAAGGATAGCTATGTCTACAGGTAGAATTTCATGGGGCTAATGTGTGAACAGAGGACAGAAGTTAAGTGTGCCCTTAAACGCTTCTTTTCTCAAGGAAGAAGGAAGTAGGAATGCTTGCTAAGAGCAGGAGGGAACTGGTGAGACTTGGGGTTTGAAAGAAAAGTCAAATGTTTGGGACATCTACACTGGGCCGGGGAGGGCCCCAGAGAAGACCAGATTGAGTTTGGAGACCACGGAGTTAACATGATGCTACTACATCTGCCATGGCTTTTCCTAGCAGCTTTGTGCAGCCTGGGAGCTAGAATGAAGGCTGACCCCTGGAGTAGAGTGATCCAGGGTTGGAGCTAGGTGGGCACAGTGGAAGGACACCAGGACCAAGGAAGTTACATATATTGGCTAAGAACTGGTGCAAGTGAGCAAGCATGGGTTTAAGGTGGTGCGCTAACCAGATCTTTTTCTGATATAACTGACAAAACCCCAGCCAGCTCAAGTAGACTGGCTTACACATCCAGCAAGTCCAAAGATGTTATGGTTTCAGGTATGGTTGGATCCAGGGGTTTAAACAATGTCACCAGACACCATCTTTATCTCTGGGCTCTGCTTTCCTGTGTTGGCTTCCTTTGCCCTCCATCATTCCCCTGCAGCTCGAAGTCTATAACCAATTAGCTTAGCAGCTCCAGCTGAAAGGGAGCTTCACTTTCCAAGAGCTCCAGAAAGTCTCCTACATGATTTACTCATACTGGACCAACTCAGGTAATGTGTCCTTTCCTGAGCCAATGCCCATGCCCAGAACAGTGCTGTTCTCCAAATGGTCAGGTCTGGGTGTGTTTGTGGTCGCACTAAGTGTTAGCTCTACTTGGAACCAGAGGTTGCAGGTGTCCTCTACGTGTAGGAAGCAGAGAAGAAGGGGGACAAGGAAGGAGAGGGGAGCAGTGTGGCATGTGTGAGAGAGTGAGAGAGCAGGAAGGGTTGGATGCTATGGCCAGAGAGTTGGTTTGGATGAGAAACCAGGGTTGAACAAGGATTGCCATCAGGGTAGACACCAGAGTGAATGTCAGGACAGGCTTAGGGGTATGGATTTGTCAGGGATCTTGGCTGCAAGCAACAAAAATTTCCTTTGTCCCTCTGAAAGCTAAAAATAGACTTTCCATTTGATCCTGTAATCCCATTACTAGGTATCTACCTAGAAGAAAAAAAATCGTTTTTCCATAAGGACATTTGCACTAGAAAGGTTATAGCAGCTCAATTCATGATCACAAAGATATGGAAACAACCCGAGTGCCTATCAACCCATGAATGGATAAATAAACTGGGGTATAGCTATACCCAGGGATACCGTTCAGCCATAAAGATGGAGAATTTAGGGGCAGTGCCTATAGCTCAAAGGAGTAGGGCACCAGCCCCAAATGCTGGAGGTGGTGGGTTCAAACCCAGCCCCAGCCAAAAAACTGCAAAAAAAAGTTGTCTTAAAGATGGAGACTTTACATCTTTTGTATTTACTTGGAAGGATTTGGAGAACATTTTCCTAAGTGAAGTATCACAAGAATGGAAAAACAAACATCCAATGTACTCAATATTGGTATGAAACTAGTAGATGAACAGCCACATACCCATGCAAGAGAAAAACAATTAAATTCAAGAAAGGAGGGGAGCAGGAGAGAGGGGGTTTGGTGTGCTCTCACCTAACGAGCACAATGTAGGGGTTTATATGCACACCTCCTGGGTAAGGGCTCAACTACAACTTGGACTTTACCTAATAAATGCAAACAATGTAACCTAATTGTATGTGCCTTTATATTAAATCTGAAATTTAAAAAATGTAAAAGCCAAAAAAATTCTTTTTTCCTTTTTCCTAAGCAAAAGAATTCTCATTAGCAGGACTCTGAGGACTCCCAGAATTGACAGGGGGCCGGGAGAGGTAGGATTGGACTAAGCGAGGGCGGAAGCTGTTCCAGAATCAAGTAGCAGGAATACACAGCAGAAACAAACTAGTATTTGGGTGCCACAGCTGCTGCAGTGAGTTGCTCTCAGGCCACCCTCTTGTGCTTAAGCCAAAAGCTCAAGATTCAGACTCATAGAGGCAGTCATCCTACTGCTAGGTCTAAGTCAAGTGTCTGCCTGGGGCTGGCCTCTTGGCAGAGAGGGACCCCCTGCCTCCCACCCAGGAACCACCCAAGGGAGAGCAGTGGGCAGAAGGAGAGAGCAGGCAGAGAAAGCCACCTCTGGGCACATGTTCCCATGACAGCGCTGTGGGTTGGGTATCACTGCTTGCAGGAGGGGAAACTGAAGCTCCAGTGGGCCGCAGGGCTGGGATTCCAATCCCAGGCCTGCCAGTGTCCAAGGTCCTAGCTGGTTCTCCTGCCTTTCCCTGATGGTGGTGGAGTCCGCCTGGTCCTCGTAAGGGGCAGGCTGGCCCCTGATGTTTTAGTCACCACACGGAAATACCATAGCCCTTCAGATACCCGGGAAGGGCGTCTACTGCACCTGAGACTGGTCCATCCCCTGAACCAATGCCAGGGCAGTCTCTGCAGCAGTCCGGGAGAAAGGAAGGCAAGTTACATCTCCACCCTTCTCAGCTGCGGTGCTTGGCTGATTGTTTTGTTGCTTGTTATTTTGATGTCCCATAAAAGCAATAAACATGCCAAGGCATGTTGAGTCCACTCTGGGAGATGGGTCTGAGCCCCAGGGCTGTGGGCAGGGCCTTAATGACCCAGGCGCCAGGGCCAGGGCTAATCCGGACTCCGAGGCTCCTTACACAAGACCCCTTCCCACCCTAAGCCTGGGGCAGGGTCTGGGGGCCGGACAAACACACCCTGACAGGCTGGAATTGCTTCCCGCTCACTGTCTGTGCTCTGGGGGAGCTGGCCTCTTGCTTTGTGTACTCCTTGAGATGGGAAAAACTTCCTGTTTGTGAAGAAAAAAGCCCTCCAAATGGCTCGACGGCCCTTGGACATCAAAGTGTTCTTACAAAACAGCATCCTAATGGCTTAAGTATCAATGAATCAGGGACATATGGATCCCATTTGCCATAAAGTACACACGGGTTTAAAAATCCTGAGGAAATATGCCAGGCAAAATATGTTTCAGGTTTTATTGAACCAAAAAACTCTAAGAAGATAGATTTTCGATGGTCACCAAACCCAGAATACAGGCCTGGCTGCCCAGGCCAACTTCAGAGAAAGCTCAGTTCCCTTAAGCTACGGTAGTGTGAGCCATTCCCTTCAATCTCACAGACAAATTAAGTTAGATTTTGATGTAATTGAGATATAAAAAGGCTTTTATGGGATCTTTTCCTTTATAGGAGCATTTGAAATGTGTCTGAGAAGAGCCTAGCTGATTTTCTAGTAGAGTATTAGGTCTGAGATTTAGACGATGTGATCTGGGGGCATCAGTAGTGTTTGTCTGTCCTAATTCTCAGGGGGACCATCCACCAAAGAAAACTTTGATAAAGCTCCTGGGGAAAGGCCTTTCCCCACTTTAAAAACCTATCCAACAGGAGAGAAAATGGAAAAAAAGAGAGAGGGAAAGAGACAGGAATCAGGGAATGGACGAAAGGAAGGAACAGAAAAAAGGAGGAAGGGGAAGGAAGGAAAGGGAGGGAAGAAAAAGACTGTTTTCACGGTTTCCTAGAACCAAAGTTTCCACAGCAGGAAAAATGGTGTCACTCTAAAATGTATTAGCAATTGAGCTGTGCTACGCTCTGCACTGAATTTTTCTAGTCATATATTTCTCCCTGGTTTGCAACCTTGCTTTGTGAGAAGTGTCATAAAGAAATGCTTTGCCGTTAACGCACTCTGACTGGATCGTATTTCAGGTTGTTACTCCCCGAGACATTATCCCAACGAGAATCCGTGTACTGTGGAGTGATCTGTCGGAGCCCGTTAGAGGGACAGATGAGAGGATTGGAATGGGGCCCAGGCTTCGTAATGAAACCTTAGCCCAGACAAGGGCCAAAGAGGGGGCTGTGGTTTGGGGGGGTCTTGTGGAATTCACGTGGCTTCACTCTGGACGGGTTTGAAACAGCTCAGTGCTGAAAGATGAACATTCCTGTCTGTTGGCCTCTGCGCTCCTTCACCCTTTGGTAGGTGAACCAGCTCTGGCCACCGATGCCTTATGCATGAGAACACCAGATTTCCACTTGGCTTTATTTTTAGTTTTTTGATTGTGTGTGTGTGCGTGTGTGTGTATGCGTTCTTGTCACTTTCAAGCAGAATATGGTATGTTATAAATAAAGCCCCACTTTCTCCCATTCTGATCACACACCATATGAGCGTGGGGAGGGGGTGGAGGGGGGGTGTTGGGGGTGCCTATTCATGCTGGTCCACATGCATCCGAGATTTCCTTTTGAAAATCCTGAGGCCTGGCCCACACTGACGTGAAATTATTATGTACTTTTGTTGTACAACAAATTATCATCCTATACTGTTGCAGCCGGCATTTCTACAGAGAACGCAGGTTGTAGCAATTTTGTCATACAGAGTAATATGTCACATAGACCATTCTGGATTTAGACCAATATATACAGTTTCTGGCCTAAGCAGTAACACATGTTTGGAGGAGAGATCGTTTCATTTTACTGGAATGGACAGTAAGTAGAAACACATTCCAGATTTCTCTTTTTTTTTTTTTTCTTTTTTTCCCCCTGCCCTGAAATTTGGCAGCCAGAGTCCTCCTTGCACTTGATCTCAGGTTTTCAGCTGCTTACGAACCATGGTGCCCAACGTGCTATGATGCCCAGGCATTTAGGAACTGGTGACTAACGAAATTGAAAAATCACTGCTCAACAGGTTTTCCAGAACCCCTCCAAGAGCTGTTTTCAACAAATGCAAATGGCACTCGAAATATGCCCAATAATGTGCTAGCTAAAGTTCAGAACTTTTCTGCAGCTAATTTTATGCTTTCGAAGTCTGGCCTTGGGGAAACTTTTTTTTTTTTTTGATGAGTCTGAAGAAAATTGCCCTGTGAGTGGAATGAAAGATGGGCAGACGTGGGGAATGATGAGTTTACGCCAGACCCTGGAAGTCCCACTTCAGAGATGATCAGGTGTCTATCTGCCTGGACTCCCAACGGGACACTGTGTTACTTGGTCCAGAGAGTGGAGGGCAAGTGGCAGTGAAGTTGCTAGCTGGTGGCATTTGCTACACTGACGCTGGGGTCGGGAAAAGCAGTAGTGGAGCTGGAGACAGGAAGAGATTCATGTTGATCAGACATTTATTTTGCACCTACTTTGTGCCTTGTACGAACTAGATTTCACTCAAATTTTCACATGAATACCATCTTTCCTGGTGAGGAAATAGGTATTTGAGCCCACGGTTTCTCTGTAGGATGTGGAATGATCAAGCTGACCAGGAACCCAGACTGTCTTCTTTCCAGTAGGTGTTTAAGAGTCCAGCACATAGCAGAGCCTTAGTTTGTGTAGGCCTCTAGGATTATAAAGTCTTTAGGTGCAGGGCCTGAATTTCCTGAATGTAAAATAGCTTATTCCTGACTCTAGGCCTTGTATTGGTGGAGAGAACCCTTTAGAACAACCACCTCCCATCTCAACTGGGGATGACTTTGTCCCCCAGAAGACATTTGGTAATATCTGGCGATGCATTGAGTGTCACAACTGGGAGGGGGTTTTATTGACATCTAGAGGGTAGAGGCCAGGGATGCTGTTACAGGATGGCCTCCCATCCCAACATTAAAGAATTAGATGCCCCCAAATGTCACTAGTGCTGACATTGAGGAGCTCTACTTTAGAAGAAAAGTAGTCAGGTCAAGTCTCATTCTAGTAGAAACAACCTAAATGATTTTTTTTTTTTTTGAGACGGAACCTCAAGCTACCCCCCTGGGTAGAGTGCTATGGCATCACAGCTCACAGCAACCTCCAGCTCCTGGGCTCAAGCGAGTCTCCTGCCTCAGCCTCCCAAGTAGCTGGGACCACAGGCACCCGCCACAACGCCCGGCCATTTTTTGGTTGCAGCCATCATTGTTGTTTGGTAGGCCCGGGCTGGGGATTCGAACCCGCCACCTTAGGTGTATGTGGCTGGTGCCTTAGCCGCTTGAGCCACAGGCACCGAGCCATATTATTCTTTTTTGAGAGAAAAGCCTCTGGCAGAGGAATTTTTATTTCAGATCAATAAGAGGATACATAGAATGAGATTACATTATTTGCATTTGTTATTTAAAGTCCAAGTTGTAGTTAAGCCCCTCACCCAGGAGGTGTGCTGTATCCCCTACCTTGTGCCTGTTAAGTGAGAGCACACCAATCCCACCTTTTTCCTCCCCTTTCCCCTTCCTACAGTATTATTCTAACTGCACACATACAGAAAAACTGGGTAAAGAATAGACTAGAAGGATATGCATTAAGATGAAATGAGAAGGCTTGGCGCCTGTGGCTCAATCGGCTAAGGCGCCAGCCACATACACCTAAGGTGGCGGGTTCAAATCCCCAGCCCGGGCCCGCCAAACAACAATGATGGCTGCAACCAAAAAATGGCCGGGGGTTGTGGCGGGTGCCTCTGGTCCCAGCTACTTGGGAGGCTG
>CAUYQV010135706.1:0-35701 GCA_963574575.1 Galagoides demidoff
ATGTCACAAATTTCATAATATTTTAATTTGAATATTTTCATCCTGACAACAATTCCAAGTCTTACTGGCTAGATTAACCCACTACTAAATAATAACAGTGACCCCCATTTACTCAGCCCTGCTACGTTGCAGACACCATCCTAAAAGCTTTACTAGATCAGAGCATTTAATCAACATCTCAATTCTGGAAAGGAAATATCATCATATTCATTTTATAGAGGGGGAAATAGCCCAAAGTCACATAAGCAGAAAGGGACAAGTGTCCATCTGTCTTTAATCCTGGGTTTGTTTTTCCCCATAATTTGGCTTTCAAGACTCAGAGTTCAAAGCAGCTTTTACAAACAAATTGTAAGGGAGAGAGAAAAGCAAAATAATTCCCCCTTGTCTATTAAGAGTTAACAATAATTAATTGTTTCAAATCATGTTTTCCTCTAAATTTAATCAAACTGCTTAAAATAATGAAAACATCTGTAAAGTCACAGAGAAAATCCACCAAGAAAGTGAAAAAAAAATTTTTTTTCTGATTCTAAGTTCTCTAGCTTAGGTAGATTTTACTTAAATCCAAGAAAAGGAAAAAAAAGCATGGCATGCTGATATAAAACATGGGGATGAAAGGTAGACTGCAGAATAAAGAGAGAAATAACTGTTTGGTACAAAGTCCAGAGGCCACATAGCCAAGAAACTTCAGGACATGATACGAACTGGCATACTCCAGAGAGGGCCAAAGCAGGCCACTCTTATAGGTCCCCTCTGGCCATCTGCCACCAAAGGTCACCATGAACAAGATAACCTCCCACCTAAACTCAGTCCTCTGACAGTGAATCATGGTTCTTTACCATGCCCTCCATTCCTGAAAATCTTACATGTCAAAAATTCTCATGGTTCTGTTACCCAAACTGTGTTGACAATAAGGAGAGAGGGGGAGAGAGGGAAAGATAGAGAGAGAGGCGCAGAATTACTAAGAGGACCTGGTATTTTCTTGTGGGTGGAGAGGATTTCTTATAAACAATAAGTGGGAAGGGGGGCCAGGAACCCAGTACAATCAGTGTCCAAATCTAAATTAAGTTATATAGGTGTCTCTTACAGCTGCGACTGCATTTCCAGGATAAAGGGAGGAGATAAGAGGAGTGAAAAGAATACCAGCTTTTGTTCTTTGCTGTGCTATGTGGTCTCTTTGGGGAAGGAGGGATTTGGAGCTTTTGAATTTTTTGAGCAACTAAAACTGAAAGTTGCAGAGTTTCTGTAGCGTCTTAACTTCGTACGCCTTTGTGAACTCGGTTCATGGAAGAGCAGTCCTGATCTTTTTTGAGTGAATCTTTATTAGGTTAATCCAATTAAACAATATTTATTTAGTGATTATTCAGTGCCAAGCTCCACTAGACACAGTACATATCCTGATTCCTGTCCGCTCCTCTCTCTCTCTCTCTCTCACTCTCTCTCTGTCTGTGCCTACGCTACATGCATAATCAAGGGTAACCTTCCTCTCCTTAGTCTCACTCATTCTCTAAGGCTACTTTGAAATTCAGTCTTTCTCTCCCAAGTACTCAAGCCACTTAATGTGATCTGATTTGCACACTTAATGAGATGTTCTCCAGTTCAAATCGTACCATGACGTAACAGGGGGACAGTGCGAGGTAGGGAGATGCCACCTGCCACTCAGAGGCATTCAAATCATAGCTCCATGCTCTGGTTCACAGAGATTTGATTTCCAACAAACATTTGGAATTCAAATTGTCACTACTTCTGGGGAAACACAACAAAGTCTTGTACTGCTGACTCAGGTCTCCCCAGGTCTGCTGAGGAATTTGTCCCCAGAGGACTGATCTGGTGTGCAGTCAGAGATTTAGCTGGCCCTTCTATCACCTAACCTGTTGGAACTACATAAAAGACCAATAGAGAGAGAAGAGAAAAGAAAAAGCACGGATCTATGTATACCTATTAGCATTAAAGGGGCATAGGCCACTTATGAGATACACAGATACATAGACTTGACACAAGTTTGAGAATATAGTCCAAGGTCAGATAACAGTTTGCTTTCTGAGCCTTCAGATGGCAAGGCTTTATCACCTGCTTTGAATGCGAATTGTCCAGATATGTAAATTATTAATCCATTAACCAAGAGCATTAACTACTAAAGCAGTCCTTTTTTAATTCTTCATTTTAATGAAAATAAGTCATACAGCCACACAGGTCTCCAGGGTATTTCTCTAAGCTAAGTATGCTCTTTGCTATCAGGTGCTGACCTAGAGGCTTGGGAAAGCCTGGTAAGGCTTTTGTTGGTCTGACGTGCTTTTGTTTTGTTACATCTTTTGCACTTTCTCTTATTAACCTGAGATGCTCAAATATTTGTCCTTGGCTATTAGCAAAAAAAAGAGATATTGGGTTGTTTAAAAAAGGTATTGGTTGTTTAAAAAAGTATTCAAAATGAAATAAAGCATTACAAGTCCTATACTGAATCCCCACAGAAACAAAATCTAGCAAAATATACTAATGTTACTAAAGTCATATAGGAAAAAAGGGGCATAACTCTGCACTTTAAAGTCAAGTGACATTTTTTACCAGCATTACAGTTGTTTTGTCATCCTGGTAGCTCCTGTTAAATATGTATTTGCCCACCATGAGCACAAAACTTCGTGCTTATCTGCACTATGTCACCTGTTTTCCCCAATAAATCTATGAAGCAAATATTTCTTCCCTAACTCATAGAAAAGAAAACTAAAGCTTAGGGAGGATGAGCACATTTCCCAAGGTGACAGGCACAATGTAAGTAACAGAGCAGAGATAACTCCAGTCTGTCTCACTCCCACACACATGAAAACAAACAACAAAAGATACAGGCAGGTGATTAAGTTGCTATAAGCACTTGAGGTTAGGTAAAGATGCTAACTACCCTTCCCTTAGCAGCGGTTCTCAACCCGTGGGTTGCGACCCCTTTTTAACAATGCAAGTACACTGAGGCATTAGAAAGGTTGAGAACCACTGCTTAGGGGCGTATATTAATAATTTCCAATTGAGATCATGTCTTAGACCAGAGGTGAATTTTTAGCCTGGAGATAAGTGTAAGCCTGGCCCTTGCACTTAGCCCTCCAGCCTTTGCTGATGTTTACTTTCAGACATTCACTTGGTATTATTAATTTAGCTGAGGCACTAGTATGCAGCCACTTGGAAATTCCTACTGTGTTTTTCTACTGGACTGTGCTGGAATATTGAGAATATGGCTCACTGTTTTGCGCGGTTCTCCTTTAGGAAGACTCCCAGAGCAAAAATTCTTCTCAGGCTGCAATGCCAGAGAAACCATATTCCTCTCCTGAGGAACAGGGATGTTTCTGAGGATATCGTGAGCTTTGCGACGAGCATGTTTCCTTTTCTGCTTGACAGCTGGGGAGCCCAAGACCAAGCCTAACAGCTGATGATGAAAAGTTGTGCCCAGCATTAGTGTATGTTTTAGGTACTAAGAATTTCCCCAGGCTCAATTTTACTATCCTAACCTTTTTTCTCCTTTTTCTTCATTATTAAATTTTTAATACAAAATGTATTAAATTAAATTTTTCTTTTACTGTAAGCACTTACTTAATGCTTTTCAATTCCCTGTTGGGAATAGAGGCATTTATACATTTATCTACTTAGATATACAGGATGTCCACCCTGCATAGTAAAATCTCTGAATTTGCATTGGAAACAGATATATAGTCCCGTGTAGACTGACAGCTCCTCAAGGACAGGGAAAGCATTTTACTATTTTTGCATCCTCAGTGTATACTCTCTGCTTGACCTACACTCAGCTCTTAGTAAACACTGAATTGAATTGAATTGAATTGAATTTCTAAATATCTCCAAGGAATCTTTGGGAGAGTGTGAAAAACCATTTAGAACTTGGACTACCTTCTCAGCTCTTGAGTCCCCTTAAATGAAGGAGACTTCTGGTTACTTTCTGGCTCTTGTCATAAGTTGAAAGAGAAGATTCTATTGTAATAGAGTCTGTGTCTTAAAATACTAGCACCCCTAACGGAGTGTACGTGACATAGTGCCCCTAATAGAGTGCCTCTCACACACCATTCCTCACAGAATGACCTACATATTATGGGGCCTTAAAAAATGTGGAAAACTGCAGAGCTCATTGTTTTTGTGCATAGAGGTGAGAAAATGCTTTCCTCTGATTCCTCTCTTTGGTTCCCCCTCCTACCCTAATAATCTCTGTTGAGCAGATGGAGCATCACAGGGGGCTAAAGACTAAGACGCTGGGCTTGGACGCACTTAGGTTCAAATTCTAGCTATGCCATTAGTCAGCTTTGTAGCCTTGTCTCTCTTAAGTTACTAACCCCTCTAAGCTTCCATTTGCTCACCTCTAAACAGTAATTAGTTGTTGTACTTACTCATGGGATTAATGTAAGCATTTAATGATACAATGTGCTCAGTACACTTCACCCAATGGCTTCTACACAGTGGATACTAAGTAAATGGGGGCTGTCTTACCCATTTTCTTATATTCATTCTAAAGTCAAATATCAAACACCCACCCTCCCTTAGGGAACTGAATTGAGATAGCATGCTTGTGACCAAAACACCCTCTATTTCAATCCCTAACATCATCTCAAACTTGTTCATTGTACCATTTTCCCCCAAATCCAGGGTAATGTAAGTTTTTATCCTTCTCCCTACTTTGTGGGGAGGGAAAAGAGGGGAACAGGGCTCATTAATAGATAACTTTAAAATCCTCTTAACATACCAGGAATAATTGAAAAATGACAAGGCTTCTCAACTATTTCAGAGAGATATTGAGAAATGGGATTTGAATTTAAAGCAAGAGTCATTAACGAGATTGAAATATTTGGGAACCTCATGGCTGATTTCTAAGGATTAGATTTAGAAAAACAAACACTCTTCTAAGTGAAGCATGCACAAATTTATGAGTTAGAGATAATTCTTTGCTTTGAAAGATAAATCTCTACAAAGTGATGACAGTAAAAAATATATTTGCATTTAATTTAGTGTTTATGAAAGACATTGTATACTTACCTACATAGAACTCCAGCTTACAGGCCTGAGTTGGTGATTAACAAAATCTCCTACTGAAGCCTTGTCCTCAGGTCACCACAAACGCATCTGGGTCCTCTGTATGCTCCATCTGTATGCAGAGGAAAGAGAATAACATTAGCATCACGTCTATACAAAGACCGATTTTGCATTTGGAGACAGGATGAAAAGATCACTGAATGCACAATTACCCAATAGGCTTGGGAGTTTCTGAAAACAGAAATGCACATCCCTGGGAAGTGAGACGTCAAGGTCACAAGCACTGTTGCTGGGAGGTGCTCTGCAGCTACTCACACTGGGGTACAAAGAATGCACATTCAGACTCTTCTGGTCCATCTTATTTTTAGGAACCCATCTCCCAACTGCACATTCTCTGGGCTCAAAAACAACACTGACATTGTTGTTTTCCACCCTATAGTTGTTCTAAGTGACCAAACCAGATGATTTTATCAGCAGAACTGCACCCTACACCCTGCAATGTGAACTATGAGGGCAACTCATTGAGCTGGCCGTGCTCTTCCCAGAGACCAAGTCTGTAGTACATTAGTCCCCCTCATCCACAGTTCACTTTCCACAGTTTTAATAACCCTTGATCCCCTGAGGTTCAATAATAGGTGAGTATAGTACAATAAGATATTTTGAGAGAGATACGCCAGATTCCCATAACTTTTATTATAGTATATTGTTATAATTGTTCTACTTTATTATTAATGATTATTGTCAATCCCTTACTGTGCCCAGTCTATAAATTAAACTTTATTATAGGTATTTCTGTAGAGGAAAAAACATAGTATATGTAGGATTTGGTACTACCTGTGGTTTCAGGCATCCACAAGGGGGCTTGGAACATTTCTCCCCTGGATAATGGGGACCACTACAGTAACAGACAGCTTGCAATTGAGCATTTACACTTGTGTTCTCAAATACTGCATAATCATTAAGGGAATAGTCTTGAAGACCAGCTGCCTGTGCCTGCTTTGGAATCATTCTGTGACCTTGAGAAAGTCACTTTTCTCTCTAAATCTCATGTTCTTTATCTGTAGATATGGATAATATCAGAAATTACTTCAGGGAGTGATGGATAAATATTAGTCTGCCCAGGCTGCCCTAACAAAATACCATAGACTCAGTGGCTTAAACAACAGAAATTTATTTTTTCATAATTCTAGAGACTAAAGTTCAAGATTAAGGTTACTATAAGGTTTGATTTGGGGGAAGGGCTCTCTTCCTACCTTGTATATGGCCACTTTCTCACAGTTTTCACACTGTGGAGAGAAAGTAGTCTCCTCTCACTCTTTCTCTCTCACTCCTAATCTAGGTATAGGGGCCCCACTTTCATGATGTCATCTAACCTAATGACCTCCCAAAGGTCCCTCTCCAAATACAGTCACACTGAGGTTAGGGCTTCAATGTACGGCTTCTGTGGGTTGGGGTCCGGGGACACAATCTGGTCCATAGCGATGAGTATAAAGGTTTAGACCAGTGCCAAACATGAACTAAATACTAAACAAATGTTAGTTACTATTATTCTTGTGCCAGGCATGATCTTGCTTAAATATTACAGACATGGAGACATATGAGTAAATATATCCTCTTCAGATGAGGCAACTGAACTCAGAGATTTATCAGCCTTGACCTTGGGTGGCAAAGCTGACTTGATATCACTCCAGTGTTTTTCAACTATTTATATCTCTTGGCACACTTGAACATATAGCTACACTTCTGTGGCACACTTAAATTAGGTTGATTTTAAAAAAAGTAAAAAAAGGATGTACTAACTGTGCTTTGAACTTCTTTCAAAAATAAATTAATGATATTTAAAAACTTTTCACGGCACATCTGTTGTGCTTACCTAGATGGAGTTAAAACACATTCTTCTTAGTAAAGTGTCCCATGGCTCAGTGGGTAGGGTGCAGGCCATATACACCAAGGATGGCAGGTTCGAACCCAGCCCAGGCCAGCTAAAACAACAATGACAACTGCAACAATAACAACAACAAAAAAAAAGTAGCAAAAAAAAATAAAAAATAATAATAATAAAAAGTAGCTAGGAGTTGTGGTAGGCTCCTGTAGTCCCAGCTACTTGGGAGGCTAAGGCAAAAGAATCGTTTAAGCCCAAGAGTTTGCGGTTGCTGTGAGCTGTGACACCACAGCACTCTATCCAGGGCAACATAGTGAGACTATCTCAAAAAAAAAGAAAAGAAAAGAAAAGTATCTCAAGAATAGGGAAAAAAATATCCAACATACTCAAAACTAATATCAAATCAATATATAAGCAACTACATGCCCACATGAAAGATAAAACACAAATACAATCTAGCAAAGGGGAGGGGAGAGAAGGGGAGGAAAGGGGGTAGGAGGGAGGGTGATTGGTGGGATCT
Organism: Galagoides demidoff; assembly: GCA_963574575.1. Lineage (NCBI taxonomy): Eukaryota > Metazoa > Chordata > Mammalia > Primates > Galagidae > Galagoides > Galagoides demidoff. Next base: position 7,416 of record CAUYQV010135706.1, read on the forward strand.
CACCTAAGGTGCATAACGTGAGGGTGTTCGGCACGCTCCTGGGTGAAGGGCTCAACTACAATTTTAATTTCAACTTAGAATTGAAAACAATGTACCACAAACATTTGTACCTTCATATTAATTTGAAACTTTAAAAAAAAAATTTTTCACTGCACACCAGTGTGCCATGGCACACAGATTGAAAATCACTGTCAGCTAGTATAATTCTAAAGCCAATGTGCTTCCTATTTTACCATACTACCATCTTTGAAAAATTGTTTAAACTAAAGAGATAAATTTTCTCTATCATTTTTAATTATAAGAAGATCCACATTTTAAAAAGTATTTTTGTAGAAGCATAACTTCTAATCCCACAAATACCCTTCTTTTTGTGGAAGAAAGTCTTCATGGCTTAAAACAAAAGAGTCCATTTTCCACTTACATCACAGACAGGCCAGGAAGTTCTGGTCATCATCATCCCTTAGGAACTCAGGCTGACTAAGTAGCCACCATCTCTAAAATCACAAGTCACTTTTCAGATGATGAAAAGAACTCCAATAGTCTCACAGCAGTAGCTAAGCCTGACACTTATCACTTCTCACAACTCATAGGTGGTACCCACACCAAGTGGTCAAGTGGTCAAGAAGTAGAACCCTGTTATGGGCCTGAAGAGGAAGAAAACCAAAAATACTTGAGGGAAAGCACTAAAAACTTCCACGATGTAACATCTGACAGTCAGATGCTGAGGCATAGTTTTTCTAAACTGAAATGGGATTAAGGATGTATCTATAATAAACACAGAAAAAAACTGTCTAACTTAGTTCCAGCTGATCGAGTGTTTTTCATCTTTCCCTCTTAGCTAGTAGCTAAAAGCAATATAATTATCCTTTCTACTCTTAGCCAAGTCACCAACTGAGCAAAGGAAATAACCAATTATTACCTTATGGGTGGGAGTAGTAGGGATGGGGAAAGGGGAAGGCCAGGGGATGGGTGGGAGTTTCATTTCCTGTGTTCAAGGGATGATGTGAGGAATTCTATAAACCCAGGTCTCAAGTAATATCAAATATTCTTAGGCACTTATAAGGAGATGCTTAAAAGACCAAGGAGTCCCCATAGATAAAACAAAGAAACTTAATGTCACCAAGATTAAGCCATCAATAAAGTAGTTCAGAAATAATAGTGTAACTCAAAAATAAAAATCAGGCCAGAGCAGATCTCAACAGCAATTATAAAATATGTTTCCTGAGTGGAGATTTTGGGGGGGTTTTGCCTGAAGGTTATCACTGTTGAAGTTATGAAGAAGTGAATTCCATCAACCATCTGTATGAACATTGCCAAGTTACTTAACATCTTTCAAACTCAACTATAAACTAGAAAGGAAGACAAAAGGTTACCCTGAGGGTTAAATGGGATAATGTATTATATAGAGAGCACTTACCACAATGTTGGGGACATAATAAATAAATAATACATATTAGCTATGAATTTTACTTTTATTATTGTCATTATCACATTGATATAATACCAAAAGCCAAAGGCAGATATAGATCCTCTATTCAGACATCCAATCAGATAAATTGTTTAATCTATAATATATATCTTATCACACAGTATAACTGGCTAGTTTATGATATTAAGGTATAAATATTCATAATTTCACTGTTAAAATACAATGGTATTTATGGAATTTTTATAGATGACCTTTATCAGGTTGAAAAGTTCCCGTCTATTCATGAAGGGGTGCTGAATTTTGTTAAATGTTTGTTAATCTATTGAAATAATCATGTTCTTTTTTTTCTTTTTAGTTTTTTAGAATCATGAATTACATTAATTTATTTTTTCAAATGTTAAAATAACATAATTGAGGAATAAACTTTACTTGTTTCTATGTATTGTTGGATTAAATTAGCTAAGATTTCTTACTTCTAGGTTCACAAAGAATATTGGTGTCTGGTTTACTTCTTGAATGTACTTTGGTAACTAGTGTCTGTTAAGTTCCTTGAGTTTCTTGGTATAAATTTATTCCTGATATTTCCTTATTATATTTTTAATATCTATAGAATGTATGAGGGTGAACTCTAATATTGGGGATTTTTTTCTTTTTTTTTTTTAGACAGAGTCTTAGTTTGTCACCCTCGGTAGACCTGAATCTCTTGGACTTCAGTGATTCTCTTCTCTCAGCCTCCCAAGTAGGTAGGACTATAGGCACCTGCCACAATGCCCAGCTAATTTTAGAGACCAAGTCTTACTCTTGCTCTGGCTGATCTCCAAAATATGAGCTCAGGCAATCCACCCATCTTGGCCTCCAAGAGTGCTAGGATTACAGGCATGAGTCACTACCCTGACCAGACATTGATAATTTTTATTTTTCCTTTTATACCTTCTCAATATGGCTAGAGAATTATCATTTTCATAAAATTTCTCAAAGAATCAGCTTCTGGATCACTTAGTTTTCTCTACTGTTTTTGTTTTCTAATCATTGCTTTTTTTTTTTTTTTTTTTTGCTCTTACACTCATTATTTCCTTTCTTCTGTTTGCTCTGCTTATAATTTACTTTTTCCACTTTGTTTGATTTCATATCTTTATTTTTAACATAGGCACTTAGTACTTTAAATTTCCTTCTCGGTACTATGCTAACTACATTAGTAAAAATTTTGACATTTTATGTTTTATTCTTATTCAATTTAAACTAGCTTCTAATTTACAATGACTTGATCACTGTTGTATTAAAATATTCTATCTTCCTAGTTGTTTTCTTTTTTTAATTAAATCATAGCTGTGTACATTAATGCAATCATGGGGCAAAATGTGCTGGTTTTATATACAATTTGAAATATTTTCATCAAATTAGTTAATATAAACTTCATGGCATTTTCTCTATTATTGTGTTAAGACATTTATATTCTACATTTAGTAAATTTCACATGTACCCTTGTAAGATGCACTGTAGGAATGGTCCCACCAATTACCCTCCCTCCACTCATCTCCCCCCTCCCCTCTCCTTCTCTCCCCTTTCCCCTTCTTCTTGGACTATAATTAGGTTATAGATTTCATATGAAAGCTATAAATTGGTTTCATAGTAGGGCTGAGTACATTGGATACTTTTTCTTCCATTCTTGAGATACTTTGCTAAGAAGAATATGTTCCAGTTCCATCCATGTAAACATGAAAAAGGTAAAGTCACCATCTTTCATTAAGGCTGCATAATATTCCATGGTATACATATACCACAACTTATTGATCCATTCATGGGTTGATAGACACTTGGGCTTCTTCCATGGCTTAGCAATTGTAAATTGGGCTGCAATAAACATTCTTGTAAAAATATCTTTGTTATAATGTGATTTTTGGACTTCTGGATATACCTAGTATAGGAATTATAGGATTGAAAGGCAGGTCTATTTTTAGATCTCTAATTTTTCTCCAAACATCTTTCCAAAAGAAACATATTAGTTTGCATTCCCACCAACAGTGTAGAAGCGTTTCCTTTTCTCCACATCCACGCCAACATCTCTGGTTTTGGGATTTTATGATGTGAGCTAATCTTACGGGACTTAGATGATATCTCAAAGTATTTTTGATTTGCATTTCTCTGATGATTAAGGATGATGAGCATTTTTTCATATGTCTGTAGGCCATGTGCCTGTCTTCTTCAGAGAAGTTTCTCTTCGAGTCCCTTGCCCACCTTGAGATGGGATCACTTGTTCTTTTCTTGCTAATATGTTTGAGTTCTCTGTGGATTCTGGTTATAAACCTTTGTTGGAGATATAATTTGCAATATCTTCTCCCATTCTGAGGGATGTCTGTTTGTTTTACTTACTGTGTTCTTGGCTGTGCAGAAGCTTTTTAGTTTGATCAGGTCCTAGTAGTGTATTTTTGATGCTGCTTAAATTGCCCAGGGGTCCTCCTCAGAAAATATTCACCCAGGCCGATTTCTTCAAGAGTTTTCCCTGCACTTTCTTCTAGTGTTTTTTTTTTTATTTCTTATAGCATAACTGTGTATATTAATGCAATCATGGGGTACAGTGTGCTGTTTTCATGTACATTTTGAAATACTCTCATCAAACTGGTCAACATAACCTTTATGTCATTTTCTTAGTTATTGAGTTAAAATGTTCATATTCTGCTTTTAGAAAGATTCACTTGTAGAGGTGACCCCACCAATCTCCCTCCCTCCCCCATCCACTCCACTCACCTCACCCTCCCACCCCCTTCCCATATTCTAAGGCTATAATTAGGTTATAACATTCCTATAAAAGCTATGAATTAGTTTCAAAATAGGTCTGTGCACATTGGATACTTTTTCTTCCATTCTTGAGATACTTTGCTAAGAAGAACATTTTCCAATTCCATCCACATAAACATGAAGGAGGTAAAGTCTCCATCCTTCTTCAGGGTTGCATAGTATTCCATGGAGTACATGCACCACAATTTATTGATCCATTCATGAGTCAATGAGCATTTGGGCTTTTTCCATGACCTAGCAATTATGAATTGGGCTTCAATAAACATTCTGATACAAATATCTTTGTTGTAATTCGATTTTTGGTCTTCTGGATATATACCTAACAAAGAAATTGCAGGATCAAATGGCAGGTCTATTTTTAGTTCTCTCAGTGTTCTTCAGATGTCTTTCCAAAAGGAATGAATTAATTTGCATTCCCACCAGCACTGTAGCAGTGTTCCCTTTTCTCCACATCCACACCAGCATCTCTGGTTTTGGGATTTTGTGATATGGGCTAATCTTACTGGGGTTAGGTGGTACCTCAAAGTAGTTTTGATTTGCATTTCTCTGATGATTAAGGATGGAGAGCATTTTTTCATGTATCTGTAGGCCATGCACCTTCTCTTCTTTAGAGAAATTTCTATTCGAGTCCCTTGCCCACCCTGAGATGGGATCGCTTGTTTTTTGCTTGCTAATACGTTTGAGTTCTCTGCGGATTCTGGTTATTGAACCTTTGTCGGAGACATAACCTGCTCCCATTCTGAGGGCTGTCTACCTGCTTTATTTACTGTGTTCTTGGCTGTGCAGAAACTTTTTAGTTTGATCAGGTCCCAAAAGTGTATTTTTGACATTGCTTCAATTGCCCAAGGGGTCCTCCTCCTCATCTTCTAATGTTTTTATAGTTTCATGTCTTAAGTTTAAATCTTTAATCCAGTGAGAGTCTATCTTAGTTAATGGTGAGAGGTGTGGGTCCAGTTTCAGTCTTCTATAGGTTGCCAGCCAGTTCACCCAGCACCATTTGTTAAATAGGGAATCTTTTCCCCACTCAATGTTTTTAATTGGCTTGTCAAAGATCAGGTGAAAAATTTGGGAGTTTACCTAACAAAGGATGTGAAAGATGTCTATAAAGAGAACTATGAAACACTAAGAAAAGAAGTAGCTGAAAATGTTACCAAATGGAAAAATATACCATGATCATGGCTGGGAAGAATCAACATTGTTAAAATGTCCATACTACCCAAAGCAATATATGATTTTAATGCAATCCCTATTAAAGCTCCACTGTCATACTTTAAAGATCTTGAAAAAATAATACTTCATTTTACCTAGAATCAGAAAAAAACCTCGAATAGCCAAGATTTTACTCAGAAATAAAAACAAAGCAGGAGGAATCACGCTACCAGACTTCAGATTATACTATAAATCGATAGTGATTAAAAGAGCATGGTACCGGCACAAAAACAGAGAGGTAGATGTATGGAACAGAATAGAGAGCCAACAGATGAATCCAGCTACTTTCTTACTCTTGATACTATTGAACCTATTTAATAGATAAGATGGCCATATCAGAGCCTTTGTTTTGTTTAAATTTCATTATTATTATTTTGTTGTTTTAAATTAAATTAATTTAAATTAAATTAAACAAATTATTAATTGTTTGTTGTTATTGTTGCAGTTTTGGGAGGGACTGGGTTTGAATCTGCCACCCTTGCTATATGGGACCAGCACCCTACTACATGAGCCACAGGCACTGCCATGTTTAAATTATTATTATTATTATTTTTTTTTTTTTTTTTTGAGGCAGAGCCTCAAGCTGTCCCCCTGGGTAGAATGCTGTGGCATTACAGCTCACAGCAACCTCTAACTCCTGGGCTCAAGCAAGTCTTCTGCCTCTGCCTCCCAAGTAGCTGGGACCACAGGCGCCCGCCACCACACCCCGCTATTTTTGGTTGCAGCCGTCGTTGTTGTTTGGCGGGCCCGGGCTGGATTCAAACCTGACACCTTAGGTGTATGTGGCTGGCGCCTTAGCCACTTGAGCCACAGGCACTGAGCCCCTGTTTAAATTATTAATGGAACATTCTTACTACTCAAGTCTTTTCCTGATGACACTAAGTGCTTGGTTGAGTGATCATTGAAATAAAATGTGTCATTCATTCCAAAGAATTTAAGAGTACATATTTTTAGTGAGAAGAGAGTTGAAAACCATATCTTGGTTAGTCTCTCAGGACAGTAAAGGAAAAAAATATATTCTGCTTTACCTAAAATTAAACTAGAATATGGAGGCTGGGTGTGGTGGTTTATGCCTGTAATCCTAGCACTCTGGGGGGCTGAGGCTGGTGGTTTGCTTAAGCTCAGGAATTTGAGACCAGCCTGAGCAAGAGCAAGACCCCATCTCTATGCCGGGTGTTGCCGAGGGTGCCTGTAGTCCCAGCTACTGGGGAGGCTGCTGCAAAAGCAGCAGAACCTTGAACCCAAGAATTTGAGATTACTGTGAGCTGTGATGATGCCACAGCACTCTACCCAGATCAACACAGTGAGGCTCTGTCTCAAAAAGAAAAAGAGAGGGGTGGGGGCAGTGCCTGTGGCTCAAAGGAGTAGGGCCCTGTTCCCATATGCTGGAGATGGCAGGTTCAAACCCAGCCCAGCCAAAAACTGAAAAAAAAAAAAAAAAGGAAAAGATGCAAAGTGCCATTTCATCTGCTGCAGACATTGAGTCAGCGATGATTCATAGATGGTAATGCTCCTTTTAGTCAAGTCATCATTTTTAGTAGTGATCAGATTGTCCTGCAGCTAGCTAGTCACAGAGGCGAGATAGGGGCAAAGTCCAAATTTCTCCTTGCTGGCTCAGCACCCGTAGCTTAGTGGTTAGGGTGCCAGCCACATACACAGGGGCTAGTGGGTTCGAACCTGGCCCAGATCTGCTAAACAGCAATGACAACTACAACAACAACAAAAAATAGCTGGGTGTTGTGGCAGGTGCCTGTAGTCCCAGCTACTTGGGAGGCTGAGGCAAGAGAATCACTTAAGCCCAAGAGTTCTAGAGATTACTGTGAGCTGTGACATCACAGCACTCTACCCAAGATAACATAGTGAGACTTTGTCTCAAAATAAAAAAAAATTCTCTTTGCAGTTGTGGGCTGCAGCCTCTTTGGTTGAACCTAATGTACGGTATTTACAATTCTAATGTGATAGAACACAATTGAGGAGATTTGGGTGACTCTAATGGCATGCATTAAGGACTCATCAAGTTGCTATGCTATGGTTAAGAAATACCAGATTTATGTCTTTCATTCATGAACAGAAGCTTTTCAAAAGAAGATGGACTAATGGCCAATAAACATATGAAAAAAATGTTCAGCATCACTAATTAGGAAAATGAAAACCAGAAGCACATTGAGAGATCACCTAACCCAAAGTGAGAATGGCTTTTTACCAAAAAGTCCAGAAACAGGTGGGGGGTGGGCAAGTGGTGGCTCATTGCTGTAATCTTAGCATTCTGGGAGGCCAAGGTCAGAGGATCCCTTGAGCTCAGGAGTTTGAGATCAACTTGAACAAGAGCTGAGATCCTGTTTCTACTAAAAATAGAATAATTAGCCATATTGTGGAGGGTGCCTATAGTTACAGTTACTCAGGAGGCAGAGGCAAGAGGATCACTCGAACCTAGGAGTTTGAGGTTGCTTTGAGTAGGCTGAAGCATGGCACTCTAGCCTGGGCAATAAAGTGAAACTTGGTCTTAAACCCAAAAAAGTCCTGAAAGAATAGATGCTGAAACAGTTCAATAAATGAAAGGATCAGTTTACACCATTGGTGCCACTGCACAACAGTACAGTCTCTATGGAAAACAGTAGGAGATGCCTCAAAGAACTAAAAGCAGACCTACCATTTGATCCAGTAGCAATCTGGATGGAAGTAGAGGCCATTCTCCTTAGTGAAGTTCACAAAAATGGAAAAACAAATACCACATGTGCTCACTATTTAATTGGAACTAACTGAATAGCACTCTGTACACAGATGGAAGTAAAACTCAGTGGAAATCAAGCAGAAAGAGATAGGGAAAATCACACCCAACAGGTACAGTGTGCACTGTCTGGGTGATGAACACACAACTTTGTCATAGCTATACAAAAGTAGTCCATGTAATCAAAACTTTTGTACCCCTGTAATATTCTGAAAAATAAAATGAAAATGGGATGTGAAATATTTGTGGAAACAATAAATTCTGAAAAGCCATTAACAGATAATAGATTTAAAATTATGTTTATGATAAGTTTTTTTTCATTTCATCAAGTATGGAGATGAGAATATCATAGAAAATATACTGAAAGTTCTTTTGCTCTTAGGCTGCTGAAAAGTCTAATTAATATGAACTAAAATTTGTTGAGAGAGAAAAGAAACAAATTTTCTTGTAAAGAGTTGACTTGCTAAAAATTACATTTTTTGTTCACTGTTTTTTTTTTTCTTGTTCACCGTTTTCAAGGATTTCTAACCAGAGTCGTCCAAAAGCTAAGCTGTATTTTGTTCCACATTGTACTTAACAGTCAGCTGTATTCGTTTATGTTACCTGTGACTTGGAACTAAGTGTGAACAATCCTTAATGATAATCAGATTCTGTAGGAATGGACTGTTCTCTCAGCACCTTGATAATACTATACTGACCTTTGATGCTTTAGTAATGTCTTAATTGCTTATGATTTCAGAATATACTTCTCTTAAAATTTGTCTCAAATTGAAATGTTTCCTGTGTACATACCAATTAACATTTTTGATAAATGGTAGGCTTTGCATGTAATGATTTTTAATTTGGGTCTGGCTTTATTTAATGGTGTAACTGAGAGTTAGTGTTTTAAGTCAGAGTCTTTGAAACAGTTGCTCCACTTCTAAAATCTAACCTAAGGCGCAGTGCTATTTGTAATAGTAGTAAAATAGTGAACAATTTGCCAACATGGGCAGATGGACAAATTATTGTATAGTTCATTTCCATATGAGTTTTTTTTTTTTTTTTTGAGACAGAGCCTCAAGCTATCCCCCTGGGTAGAGTACCATGGCATCACAACTCACAGCAACCTCCACCTCCTGGGCTCAAGCGAGTCTCCTGCCTCAGCCTCCTAAGTAGCTGGGACCACAGGTGCCCGCCACAACACCCGGCCATTTTTTGGTTGCAGCCATCATTGTTGTTTGGCAGCCTGGGCTGGGGATTCGAACCCGCCACCTTAGGTGTATGTGACTGGAGCCTTAGCCGCTTGAGCCACAGGCGCCGAGCCTCCATATGAGTTTATGAAGTAGAATATCATAAAACTAAATTTTCAAAGAATATTTAATAACTTTAGGCAGGATTCATGCAATAATGTTAAGTAAAATGATACAGAATTATGTATGGTATGATTTCTCTTTATAGGAAATTTTGTGCATGAGAGAAATTTAGCAAATTACAAGCCATAGTTCTCTAGGGAGTTGTTTCTAAGTTTTTTGTATGTTCTTCAGTTATAGAAATATTTCAGTATAGCAGAAATTTACAGACTAAAAACCTTAAAAATCCTTCCTCAGTTCCTGATCTAGAGAGAGAAAGTTCAATTCATCAATTTGTTCTTATACAGATTTTGCATTTGGTGTCACATCTAAGAGATCTTTACCTAATCAAGGTCAGAAAGATTTTCTCCTATGTTTTCTTTTAGAAGTTTTCTAGTCTTAGGTTTTAGATTGGGTCTATGATCCATTTTGAGTTAAATTTTCTATGGAGTATGAGGTGTGGATTGATTTTTTTTTTTTGCATATGGACATCCACTTATTCCAACATCATTTGATGAAAAGATTATGCTTTCGTCACTTCATTGCCTTTGCAAATTTATAGCAAATCAGATATCCATATATGTATGAGTCTGTTTCTGAACTCTTTATTCTATTTCATTGTTTTTTTTTTCTTTATGCCAATACCATTTTGCCTTGATTACCAAGTTAGGCAGAAGTCTAAGATGACCCTCAATGACCTATGCCCTTGTACTACGTGTAATGGGAGGCACCTGAAATCCCTCTTATCATGGGATATCACTTCCATGATTACATTGTGTTATGTGTCATAGTTGACTAAGAAAGGGAGTTTTTGTTTTTTGGTTTTTTTTAGAGTTCTGTGGCTTCATGGCTCACAGCAACCTTAAACTCCAGGACTTAAGTGATCCTCTTGTCTTAGTTTTTCTATTTTTAGTAGAGACAGCATCTCACTCTTGCTCAAACTGGTCCTGAGCTCAAGCAATCCACCTACCTCAGCCTCCCAGACTGCTAGGCTTACAGGTGTGAGCCACCGCGCCTGGTGGTAGATTATTCTTGATTTAATCAGGCAGTTTCTAAAAACTGGGCTCTTCCTGGAAAGATTCCAAACACAGGAGAAGCTGCTGGTTTTCAGGGTAAGAAGGGGCCATGTGTCAAGGAATGTGAGTGGCCACTAAGTTTATGATAATGTATTATACAGCAGTAGAGAATAAATACAGCCATCTGATTTTGTTCTTCGTCAAAGTTACTTTGGTTGTTCTGGGTCCTTTGAATTTCCATGTCAATTTATGAAATAAGTTTAACTACAAAAAAGTCTATTGGGATTTTGTTTGGAATTATATTGAATCTGTAGATCAGTCTGGGGAGAATTGATACATCTTAACAGTATTGAGCCTTCTGACCTACCTGTCTCTCATTATTTAATAGGTCTTTTATTTCTTTCAACAGCGTTTTATAGTTTTCAGTATACAGCTCTTTCCTGTGTTTTGTCAGGCTTATCCTTGGATATTTCATGTATATTTTTTGATGCTGTTGTAAATGGTATTGTTTTATAAATCTCAATTGTTGATTGTTGCTAGTATATATAAATGCAACTCATGTTTGTATGTTGATCTTATATCCAGCAATCTTGTTAAACTTACTTATTCTAATAACTTTTTTTGTAGATTCCATTAAAATATTTATAGAAATGATCAGAGAATATTTAATAACATTAGGCAAATACAATTTTATTTATTTTGTTGACATATATAGTATTTTACTTTGGGATATACTATAAATATGATATTACATTGCTATTGGTTTTCTTTAAACAGCAAATTCTCTTTTAAAGAAATTTAAGGTTTGGCGCCTATGGCTCAAGTGGATAAGGCGCCAGCTAAGGTGGCGGGTTCGAATCTAGCCCAGCCCACCAAACAATGACAGCTGCAATCAAAAGTAGCTGAGCATTGTGGTGGGCACCTGTGGTCCCAGCTACTTCGGAGGCTGAGGCAGGAGACTCACTTGAGCCCAGGAGTTGGAGGTTGCTGTGAGCTGTGATCCCACGGCACTGTACCCAGGGGGACAGCTTGAGGCTCTGTCTCAAAAAAAAAAAAAAAAAAAGAAATTTAAATTAGAAGAAAAAATTATATATTTATTCATGTGGTTACTATTTTTCGGTGTTCTTCATCCCTTTGTGTAGATTCTTATTTTCATATGATAACCCTTTCATTCTATCTAAGGGACTTCCTTTAGCATTTCTTATAATACATGTCTGCTGGTGATAAAATTGTTCTGTTTCTATGTATCTGAAAAAGTATTTATTTCACCTTTCCTTTGAAAGATTCTTCACTGGGCATAGAAATATACGATGACATTTTTTTTTCTTTCAATTTAAAGATATTGTATTCTAGCTTGCCTTCTTCCTTGTAAGAAACCTACTATCATTCTTACCTTTGTTTCTATGTACATAATGTGTCTATTTTCTCTTTTTGCTTTTAAGATTTTCTCATTGTCACTGTTTTTGAGCAATTTGATTAGGATGCTTGGTGTTTTGTTTTTTTTTTTCTTGTTATGTTTGGAGCTTCTTAGGTATGTGTGTTTACAGTTGTCACTAGATTTGGAAAATTTTTGGCCATTGTTACTTCAAATATTTTTTTCTGTCCTCTCTCTTCTCCTTTGGAGATTCTGATTACACATACGTTAGGCTGTTGGAAGTTGTCCCACCTCTCACTAATGTTTGCTTTTTTTTTTTATTGTGGTAAAATACATATCATAAAAATTATTTTAACTACTTTTTTTTTTTTTTTCGGAGCCTCAAGCTATCCCCCTGGGTAGAGTGCCATGGCATCACAACTCACAGCAACCTCCACCTCCTGGGCTCAAGCGAGTCTCCTGCCTCAGGCTCCCAAGTAGCTGGGACCACAGGCGCCCACCACAACACCCGGCCATTTTTTGGTTGCAGCCATCATTGTTGTTTGGCAGGCCCGGACTGGGGATTCGAACCCGCCACCTTAGGTGTATGTGGCTGGAGCCTTAGCTGCTTGAGCCACAGCGCCGAGCCTTTAACTGCTTTTAAAGTGTGCAGTTCAGAGCATTATATACCTTCACATTGTTATGCAACAATTACCACCATCCATCTCCAGAATTTTAAAAGTGTTCCCAAACTGAAATTCTTTACTCACTAAATGATGACTTCTCATTCTCCCTGTCCCCAGGCCCTAACAATCACCACTCTCCTTTCTGTTTCTATGAAATTCACTTCTCTGAGTACCCTATTAGTGAAATCATACAATGTCCATTTGTAACCTGCGTATTTCACTTAGCACAACATCTTCAAGGTTTGTCCATGTTGTAGCATGTGTCAGAATTTTCTGCCTTCTTATGACTGAATAATATTCTCTTTTAAGATTCTCTTTTCTTATGTGTTTCATTTTAAGTAGTTCCTATTGTTATGTTTTCGCATTTACTGTTCTTACCTTTTGCAGTGTCTGATCAGCTATTAATCCTATCTAGCATCTTTTTCATCATCAATAATGTCATTTTATCTTGAAAACTGAGTTGGTGGCCGTGCCTGTAGCTCAGAGGCTAGGGTGCTGGTCACATGTACCAAGGCTGGTGGGTTCAGACTCAGCCTGGGACAGCTAAAAACAGCAATGACAACTGCAACAACAAAAATAGCCAGGCGTTGTGGTGAGAGCCCGTAGTCCCAGCTACCTGGGAGGCTGAGGCAAGAGAATCACTTAAGCCCAGGAGTTTGAGGTTGCTATGAGCTGTGACACTATGGCACTCTACCAAGGGTAACATAGACTATGTCTTAAAAAAAAAAACTGAAATTTGAGTTGGATCTTTTTATTTATCTATTTCTCTATTTAACTTTGTGAACATATATAATACACAATTATCATAACTTTTTAATTTCCTTATCTGATAATTCTATTATCTTTGTCAGGTCTGGGATGATTTTGATTGATTTTTCTCCTCATTATAAGTGATAGTTTTCTGCTTTTTCTTTTCTTTGCATGCTTGATAATCTTTGATTATATGACAGACATTTTGAATTTATTGTTAGGTTCTGAATACTTTTGTATTTCTGTTAATGTTCTTGAGATTTGTTGGGGGATGCAGTTAAATACTTAGAAACAATTTGATCTTTTTGAGTCTTCCTTTTTTTTTTTTCTGAGACAGAATCTCATTGTGTCGCCCTTGGTAGAGTGCTGTAGCATCACAGCTCACAGCAACCTCAAACTCTTGGGCTTAAGTGATTCTCTTGCCTCAGCCTCCCAAGTAGCTCTGACTACAGGCATCTACCACAACTCCTGGCTGTTTGGATGGCCTAGGCTGGATTGGAACCCGCCAGCCTCGGTGCATGTGGCTGATGCTGTAACGCCTGTGCTACGGACACCAAGCCTGAGTTTTCCTTTTAAGATTTTTTTTTTTTGAGACAGAGCCTCAGGCTATCCCCCTGGGTAGAGTGCTGTGGCTTCACAGCTCACAGCAACCTCCAACTCCTGGGCTCAAGCGAGTCTCCTGCCTCAGCCTCCCAAGTAGCTGGGACCATAGGCGCCCGCCACAACGCCCAGCTATTTTTTGGTTGCAGCCGTCATTGTTGTTTGGCAGGTCCGGGCTGGATTTGAACCCACCACCTTAGGTGTATGTGGCTGGAGTCTTAGCCACTTGAGCCACAGGTGCCGAGCCCCTTTTAAGATTTGTTAGACAGAGAGTCCAGGTACAGTGGCTCACACACATAATCCTGGGCTAGATGGGAGCATTGCTTGGGCTCAAGAGTTTGACCAGCTGAGCAAGAGAGAGATCCTATCTTTACAAAAAAAAAAGAGAGAGAAAAATTAGGTAGGTGCGGTGGCATATGCTTGTAGTCCTACCACTTGGCAGACTGAGGCAGGAAGGAGGATGGCTTGACCCCAAGAGTTTGAGGTTACAGTGAGCTATGATGATGCTATAGCACTTTAGCTGGAGTGATAGAGTGAGATACTGTCTCCAAAAAATAAAAAAGGATTTGTTAGGCTAGACATGTCTCTGTAGGATTAGGGTTTCTCAATAGCAACACTATGACATTTTGGGTCAAATCATTCTTTGTTGGTGGGGAGGTAGTCCTGTGCATTAATAGAATGTTTAACAGCATTCCTGGCTGCCAGTAGCAGCTCCTCCCTACCTGCCAGATGTGACAACCAAAAATGTCTCCTCTAGACAATGCCAAATGTCCCATGGCAGAGAGGAAAATTACCCTTAGTTAAAAACTGCTGGTAAAAGTACTATGGTCAGATCTTTCTGTATACTCTACCCAAAGCCATAAGACTTTTTCAGTCTGGGTTTTTTTTTTCTTTTTTTTCTTTTTGTGGTTTTTGGCCGGGGCTGGATTTGAACCCACATATGGGGCCGGCGCCTTACTCCTTTGCGTCACAGGCGTCACCCTCAGTCTGGGTTTTTTTCAAATAGGCACTTTTCTTGGCCTTGTGTGAGTGCTAGGAATCCTTTTCGGTGGTCTTCCCTTAGTCTTGGTTAGTTTCCTTACACACGTGTGCTGATGAGCATTTGACTAATTATTCTAGAGAGACCTTATACAGCTCTCTGGAGTTTTTGAGAGCTCTTTCCTTTACAGTATTTTGTCCCACAAATCCAGCCACCTTGATCCCTCTAGATTCTCAGCTCTATGTCCTCCATTCAGTGAGTATGCCGTTCCTCTCCTTAGGTTCCCATACTGTATCTCTTGTAGCATGGGAAGCTCTCAAGGTAGTAAGCTGGGGCACTAGGGCTCACTTTATTTGTTTCCTATCTCTGAGGGATTTGTCTGATACTCAGTGTCTTGAAACTTTTTTTTTTTTGCAGTTTTGGCTGGGGCCAGGCTTGAACCCGCTGCCACCTCTGGTATATGGGTTACTCTTTGAGCCACAGGTGCCACCCCTTGAAACTTTTTTTTAAATGTATTTTGTCTGTTTTTGGTTGATTGAGGTTGGAGGATAAATCTGGTTCTTGTTACTATGTCTTGGCCAGAAGCAACCGTCCCTTTAACTTACATTTTATTTATATCAAATATTGGTTAAAGCTGCATTTTTAATGTTCTTAAACATTTACTAACCTAATTTCCTTATTTTATCAATTTGTACAAATCTCTGTCATATTCTTCATTCAAAGTCTCCTGTTTTTCCCTGTAATTCCTGTGACCACAACATAAATATTAAATTGGCCCTAGAGCTTTTGATCATCTTTTAATATACCTCTTTAATGTAGGCTTTCACAGTGTTAGCTAAGTAGTGATTTAGTTGGGTCTCTATTATGTAGTTCAATTAAAGGACATGCATGGACCTGATAAAGCACAACAGTGGAATGTTTCATGCTTTTAGGGCCTTCCCAGCACAGGCTCAGAGACTTCTAGGAGGCTTCCTTATATAATATAACTTATATTTTCTAGCAGCTAAAACATCAGCATCAAAGCCTTTAGCCTGGTTGAGGTTGTAAAGAAGTGGTGCATTAAGACAGGAAAAGAGAAAGCCATAAGAGAAGAGAAGAATGATTTTGAGCAGAGAATGAGATGAAACTGTACTAAAGAATAATACTGCAAGGATGGGAGTGACATGGAATCCATTGGTGGTAAGCTATTAGAGAAAAGGGAAATGTCTCAGAATAGAAATAAAATGACTGAAGAAATCTGTCCTTCTTAAGTACGAGAGGCACTTTTCTCTCAGATTTACTACATCATGACTGCTGGAGAGTTTGTATAATGTGGTTATTAGATGTCCAAGGATAAAATAATTTAGTCAGAGCATACCTTGGGAAAAGAAGCTACGTATGTAGTTGGTAGGGTGAAACCATCTGTAATAGTTATATGTGTGAACTGAAATGTAGCAAAATCGTGTTTTTAATGGAAATTTATATATGATATGTAATAAATCATGTAAAACAATATGTAATACAATAATGTGTAAATTCCATGTGTTAAAGTGAGTAAGTCATAATTCTTTGACCTTTGGAGTAGTGATACTATAGCTAAAAAGAGTTGAGTAAGAGTTTTTGTAACTCTAGCAGTGTTTTTCAACCTTTTTTATCTTATGGTATACTTAAATTATGTTTATCAAAAAAAAAATTCAAAAAAGACTACATTCACTGTGCTTTGAACTTCTTTCAAAAAGAATTTAATTAATGCTCTTTAAAAATTTTCTCAGCACACCTAAGATCCTCTCGTGGCATACCAGATGAAAATCACTGCTCTATAGCATATGAGAATTAGACAACTTTTTAAAAAATATAGACTTCTTGTGGATGGATGTGATTTTAATTTTCAAAAACTAAAAAACTATGTGGGTTGTTATTTTTAAAGCTCAATTTAGAAGCAAAATATGATTTAAGCTTTCCAAAAACTAGGATTGGTTTTTATTAAGAAAGAAATAAATACTTAAGGATTAACTGACATTTTCATGGCATTCATCTATGGGTGAATGTTACCAAGCATGTTTCTTGTTTTGATGATATGAGTGGTGCTCATGTATTTTCTGCCAGTATCAAATGATTATAAGTCTTCATGTGAAGAGTTTATGTGGGTTGGGGGAGAATGCAGAACAGTATTCAGCATAAGAAAGTATAAAAGGTTTTGCACCACCAAAAATGCATTTTTATCAAATGCATATAACCACCTACACAATCATACGAATGGCAAAACATAACTATACTTCATAAAGTAGAAGGGAAGAGGAGAGAGAGGGGTGGGGAGAGAGGACATGGGAGAAGGGAGGGTATTCCAGAGGACTTCACCTAATGTGCATGATGCAGTGATACATTTCAAAACTATGGAGAAATGAGTATAATTGTGATGGTTGTGTTACTTGATTCAATGTAAACATTTCACATTGTATATCGAAGCAGTACCCTGAACCCCGTAAATGCATCAATGTACAAAGTTACGATTTAATAAAAAATAATTAATAAAAAAACAAAAAATGCATTTTTATGCATTTTGATAACAATAACCATGTAAATTAGGCGTGTTTAGCACCTGGGAAGAGAGAAAATGCTATCAGAACGTGGTAAAGAACATTTGTATTTATGTTTTGTGCTATTTTTTAGAGTAAACTTCTAAAATAAAGTTTAACATATACAGACAAAAATGTGTACACAACTTGACAAATTTTCACAAAAGGAAAATATTTGTTTAATAATCAACAATGGGCAGCGCCTGTGGCTCAGTGGGTAGGGCATGGCCCCATATACCGAGGGTGGCAGGTTCAAACCCAGCCTGGGCAAAATGCAACAAAAAAATAGCCAGACATTGTGGCAGGTGCCTGTAGTCCTAGCTACTCAGGAGGCTGAGGCAAGAGAATCGCCTAAGCCCAGGAGTTGAGGGTTTCTGTGAGTTGTGATGTAATGGCACTCTACTGAGGGCAAAAAGTGAGACTCTGTCTCTAAAAAAAAAAAAAAAAAAACTAACTAATAATCAACGTTAAAAAATAGATCAGGCTTGGCACCTGTAGCTCAAACGGCTAAGGTGCCAGCCACATACACCAGAGCTGGCGGGTTCGAATCCAGCCCGGGCCTGCCAAACAACAATGACAACTACAACCAAAAAATAGCCAGGTGTTGTGGGGGGCGCCTGTAGTCCCAGCTGCTTGGGAGGCTGATGCAAGAGAATCACTTAAGCCCAGGAGTTGGAGGTTGCTGTGAGCTGTGACGGCACAGCACTCTACCCAGGGTGACAGCTGTCTCAAACAAACAAACAAAAATTCCCAGATCATTTTGTATTGTAGCTATTTAATTTTTTAAGTTGGGTAGTAGGTATATATATATTCCTTTATATAGGCTCAAGAAACTAGAAGTTTTAGAATAGAAAAAGATCATAAACAGAGCTATGTGGGATGAAAGTAGTAAAAATTATTAGTACTTTTTAAAACATAGCACATTATTAGCTTTTATCTTGCATTATAAAGTTTGGGTCATCAAGTTTATGAGTATATTTGAATTGATAGGTAGTTTTCTTTTAAAAATCTGATCACTAAAATCCCAGTGATAGTTTAAGAATGAAATGCTAGAGGGAATTGAGCTATTATTAATTAATATTTATGTCTAGTTTAAAGACTTTATATCTGTTCTAGAAATCATATGTATAGTTGTTAGAAATATGCTTAATCTAAAGGGTTTCCTGGAATGACAGTTATCTATTTATGTTTTTTCCCCTTGGGTAGGGAGGTACATTTTCCATGAACATGAAGATTTTAGAAATTTGATTTTTTTGCATATAATAAATCCTTAAATTACTGGGTTCAGGTGATCCTCCTGCCTTAGCCTCTTGAGTAGGTGGGATTATAGGAGTACACCACAATGCCTGGCTAATTTTTCTATTTTTTTGGTTGTAGAGAAAGGGTCTCACTGGGTTGCTCATGCTGGTCTTAAACTCCTGTTCTCAAGCAATCCTCTTGCCTTGCCTTGGCCTCCCTAAGTGCTAGAATTACAGTCACGAGCCACTGCACTCAGCTATATATCTTAATTTTATGAAAAGTATTAAAATGAGATTTTTCTGAACTGTTCTCTAGAGTAGTCTTTTTAAACTAAGTTATAGCTAATATGCTGTGGAAAAGCCATTGGTAAAATAACTTTATGTAAAAACATTTGGTCATTAGCTTTCCTTTTGCTATTGGGGTTACATACATAATATTATTAGAATGTTAATCTATTGGTTTTTAAACCACTCATTACTGAATATTTTTTTCTTTTACTCTAGAAGCCAGTAAGACAGTCTAGCCTGTTTTGGGTATGTTTGTGTGTATTTGGTCTTTAAAGAAGTTGTTGGAACACACTAAAGTGTTTGTTTTATGTTCCTGTTTTTGTTTGACAGGCAGTGAATGAGGAAATGGCAGGTCCTAATCAACTCTGCATTCGCCGCTGGACTACCAAGCATGTAGCTGTGTGGCTGAAGGATGAAGGCTTTTTTGAATATGTAGACATTTTATGCAATAAACACCGACTTGATGGAATCACATTGCTAACACTGACTGAATATGATCTTCGGTCTCCTCCTCTGGAAATCAAAGTCTTAGGGGACATTAAAAGATTAATGCTCTCAGTCCGAAAATTGCAAAAAATACATATCGATGTCTTAGAAGAAATGGGCTACAACAGTGACAGTCCCATGAGTTCCATGACTCCTTTCATCAGTTCTCTTCAGAGTGCAGACTGGCTCTGTAATGGGGAGCTTTCACATGACTGTGATGGACCCATCACTGACTTGAATTCTGATCAGTATCAGTACATGAATGGTAAAAACAAACATTCTATTAGAAGATTGGACCCAGAGTACTGGAAGACCATACTGAGTTGTATATATGTTTTTATAGTATTTGGATTTACATCTTTCATTATGGTTATAGTCCACGAGCGAGTGCCTGACATGCAGACTTATCCACCACTCCCAGATATATTCTTAGACAGGTAAGTTTTGCTTTTAGTTGCTAAGTTTGTAGAAGCTTGCTGTAGTAACAGCAATGATAATATATTTATGATAATTATGTTGTTTGTTATTGTTGTGGTTGATGTATCCATAATACTTTTTATTTTCTTTATCTGATGTATAAAAAGATATGCTTTGAAATCACCTTTTTCATTTAGAGCAAATTAGAATTAAGTGAGAAAGGCCACTGCTTAATATATTTTTCTATAGGTACAGTTCCTTGGGCACTTCAGATTTTAAAGTGATATCCTAGAATGATGTCTGTAATAAGTGGAATTTGGTTGCTTTTCTTTTCTTTTTTTTTGAGACAGAGTCTCAAGCTCTTACCCCGGGTAGAATGCTATGGCATCACAGCTCACAGCAACCTCAAACTCTTGGGCTTAAGCGATTCTCTTGCCTCAGCCTCCCAAGTAGCTGGGACTACAGGCACCTGCCACAACACCCAGCTATTTTTTGGTTGTAGTTGTCATTGTTGTTTGGCAGGCCCGGACTGGATTCGAACCTGCCAGCTCAGGTGTATGTGGCTGGTACCCTAGCCACAGAGCTACAGGCACCGAGTCGCTTTTATTTTCTTTTTAAAATAATGAACAGGGTTCTGCTTTTACAAAAATATGGTATTCTTTTGTAAGACAAAATGATTTGGAATTACCACAAATAGTATAAATAGATTTGATCATAGTATCCTGTTTTTATGAAGTACTGAATGTGTAGAAAAATATATGTGTTACATATGAAAAATAAGAATAGAATAATACATACTTAACTATTAGTTCTTATATTTGTGAACTTTTTAAAATTATACTTCTGTCTTATTTTTATAAAACATTTTGCCCTTCTGAAAGTGCCCTGTGGTATGCAAGGTTGGACAATTAAATTTGTGAACTCATCCTAGCAAAAGTGCCTGATACTTCATTGGTAAATATCATCACAGTCACATATGAAGTACTTCCCTTGGGAGCTACACACCCACACCAGCATCTAGTCTACCCTTCAAAGCAGTTGTGGAACTCTTTTCCGAAATGGTCATCAGAGTTGTTGTCATATGAGGTCTAACAATTAAGCTCATAAACTCGTCTTAAAAAAAGTGCTTTGAAGGTTGGACTAGGTGCTGGTGTTGGTGCATAGCTTGCTAAGGGGAGTACTTCGAAGGTGACGATAGGGATATTCAGCAATGAAGTATATAGCACTTTTTCTAGGATTAGTTCATGAATTTAATTATCTTACCTCGTATATATTTTAAAATGAAATTAATTTAAAATGTCTACATTAAGATGGCAGAATAACATATACTTTTGTTCCTTGTCAAATCCTGACTAAAGCTATAATAGAGAGTTTTTTTGGTTTTGTTTTTTAAGTTGTAAGCTTATAAGATGGGGTCCCATATAAACAGAATGAATCCTATTTATGTGGGGGATTTCTCAAAGCTCTGGATATTAGAGGTGAAGGGGTGATACTAAAGTAAGGAGAATTGGGTGAAAGCTGTTCAAGAAGCTATTAGATCCCTGAATCTCCTCTCTGCTTCTATATAGTTTCCCCAGCTGTAAACAAAAAACCTTAAGGAAGTAAGGAAGAAGCATGTGTATTTAGGCAGATGAAACAGGTACAAAAGTCCTAAACTAGGAATGTGCCTGAAATGTTCAAAGAATAAGTGAGAGATAGGGAAAGCAGGTGGAAATGAGGACTGAGAGGAGACAAGAACCCAGACAGTGTAGGGACTTAAGGACTGTCAAAGGGCTTGAGCTTTCCCTCTAAGTGAAAAGGGAAGCTATGCCAGTCCTGGTGTCTGAGTGATTCCCAAGGCCCAGCAAAGGGACCAAGTTTCCAGAGCCCTCAAGACAAGGTGTAGCCCACCAAAATATGGACTAATTTTCCACTCCACCTTCATTGGCCGAGCAGCTGCCAAGAACAAAGGCCGAATCTCCCAATACCTGGCAAACAAATGCAGTATTGCTTCATGAATCGATTGCTTTTCTGAGGTGCCCATGAGCGTATTTGGGGAGAAGCTTTGGGAACAAGTTGAGGAGCAGCTGTCCTTCTATGAGACTGGAGAGATTCCACAAAAGAATCTGGATATCATGAAGGAATCAATGGTTCAGGCAGAGGAAGCGGCTGCTGAGATCACTAGGAGCCTGGAGAAACAGGAGAAGAAATGCTTGAGGAAGGAAAAGAAACGACTGGCTGCACTTGCCTTCGCTTCTTCAGAAAACAGCAGTAGCGCTCAGGAGGAGTGTGAGGATGCAGTGGAAAAGCCCCAAAAGAAGAAAAAGCACCTGTGGCTCAGGTGGCTAGGGCGCCAGCCACATACACCTAAGGTGGCGGGTTTGAATCTATCCCGGGCCCGCCAAACAACAATGATGGCTACAACTAAAAAATAGCCAGGCATTGTGGCTGGTGCCTGTGGTCCCAGCTACTTGGGAGGCAGAGGCAGGAGACTCCCTTGAGCCTAGGAGTTGGAGGTTGCTGTGAGTTGTGATGCCACGGCACTCTACCCAGGGGGATAGCTTCAGGCTCTGTCTCAAAAAAAAAAAAAGAAGAAGAAGAAAAAGCAAAAGCCCCAAGATGTTCCTCAGGAGAATGGAATGAAGACAACCTGTCTATCCCTGTCTCTAAACTCAAGAAAAAGAAATCTTTTTCCAAGGAGGAGTTGGTTAGTAGTGATCTTGAGGAGGCCATTGGCATTGTAAGTCCTCCCAAGAAGAAGAAAGCTGGCTCGGCTCCTGTCCCTCAAGTGGCTAAGGCGCCAGCCACATACACCTAAAGTGGCAGGTTTGAATCCAGCCTGGGCCCGCCAAACAACAATGATGGCTGCAACCAAAAAATAGCCAGGCCGTTATGGCGGGCGCCTGTGGTCCCAGCTACTTGGGAGGTGGAGGCAGGAGACTCACTTGAGCCCAGGAGTTGAGGCTGCTGTGAGCTGTGATGCTATAGCACTCTACCCAGGGGGATAGCTTGAGGCTCTGTCTCAAAAAAAAAAAAAAGAAAGAAAGAAAAAGAAAAAGAAGAAAGCTTCACCCAAGAAACAGTAGTTAGTGATCCTGAAGAGGCAGGCAACAAGAGCGTGTCTAAGAAAAAGAGGAAATTCTTCTCTAAGGAGGAGGTGGTCAGCAGCTGGCAGGAAGAGACTGCAGGCATCAAGAGTGGCTCCAAAAAGAAGAAAAAGTTCCACGAAGTTTCCCAGGAAGATTAGAATGGACATTCCCTGTGAGGAAGGGTATCCCATACCCCACAGCGACATTTCCCACCCTGTGTTCCATACCTCAATAAAAACAAATTCACACACACACACAAAGGGAAATTATGAAAAGTATTGAGAAGAGTAGGGAGATCTGATTCATTTTATAAAATGTTTTTTTAGTTGTATTGAGAATAGCTTGGGGATAGGGATTGGGAACCAGGGATCAGGTAAGAAGTTAACTGAGCTGAGCGCACTGGCTCACACCTGTAAATCTAGCACTCTGGGAGGCCAAGGCGGGTGGATTGCTTGAGCTCAGGAGTTTGAGACCAGCCTGAGTAAAAGTGAGACCCCTGTCTCTAGAAAAAATGAGGCAGGAGGATTGCTTGAACCCAAGAGTTGAAGGTTGCTGTGAGCTATGACCCCACAGCACTACCTAGGGCAACAGCTTGAGACTTTGTCTTAAAAAAAAAAAGTTAATTGAATTCATCTAGACAAATAAAATGGTAGATTTGGTGAAGATAGTAGTGGTAGAGATGGTGTGATAGGATCAAATTTTATGTATCTATTTTGAAAATAGAGCTAAAAGGATTTGCTGATGAATTTGGATGTGAGGGATACAAGAAAAAGAAAAGCCAAAGATTATTCCATGATTTTTACCCTGAGCATACAGAAGGAGGGAGTTACCATTTTAAGAGATGAGAAGATGGTGAAAGGAGCTGATTTGGAGAGAAAATTAAGGGTTTGGTTTTGGGCACGTCAGGTTTGAGTTCTCTTTTACACCAAATCAGATATCAGATAAAAGATGGAAATATAAGCAGATTTCAGACATAGAGATCTAGGCTAAGATTTGGGAGTTATCAGCATAAGGAAAGCTGTGATGCTAGATAAGTTTCCTAGGGAGTAAATCCAGAAAGGAAGAGAAGATTGAGCCCCAAAATGTTCTAACATTTGGAGGTCAGAGAATGGGAAACCAATAATGAAGATTGAGAGCAGAGAGAGAGAATAGTATTCTGCAAACCAAGCAAAAGAGTATTTTAAGAAGGCAGGAACAATTAGCTATGTCAAATGCTGCTTAGAAGTCAAGATCAGGAGAATAGCACCATATTGGTCATCAGTGACTGTGATAAGAGTTAATAAGGGCAAAATGGGTTGTAATGGACTCAAGAGAGAAGGTATCTCCAGAAATAGAAAACTACGTGAGCAAGGGTTATTTGTTGTGATGTTACTTACAATAATTATAAATATTGAAAATAGTCTTAATGTTTATCCATGGGTAACTGATTGACTATACTATAGAACATCTACACAATGGAATACTATTTAATCAAAAAGAATGAGGACAAATTCTATGAACTGATACAAAATGACTTGAGCACTGTGAGCACACAGATCCTGCTTTCTAAATATCATTCCTCACTTAAAAGAACTAGACCAGGGCTCCTTCGAGAAATAACTCATTTTCAGTTTGGGGCAAAGGAAGTATAAAATGAGTCTGAAAGACATCATGTGCCATAAGTCAAGGACATACATGAAACCAGTGGAAACATGTCAAAAGAACATAGGAGCTGGGTTGAAGGGGCACCCACTGATCAAATTAGGGCAGTTGCAACAACAAAAAGAATAATGATGGCAATGGATTATAACATTTTGAGTAAGAAAAAGAAGCTGTGAATCCACAGTAATAAACAAAAAATAGCAAAGTGAGAGGGGAAGCTCTTCAAGAGTAATACCAGCAAACAAATGTGGATGGCATGACTGTTGTACATCTTATAATGTGTAATTGATTCAGGCAAGTCATGCTAAAATCTGTTAAGTGAAAGGCCATTGGGGAGCAGCATATTCACATAATCTGAAAGTATTATCTCATGTATGACTTAATTACAGAAGGAATAAGTTACCTTCAAAAGCAAGATCTGACATACATCATCTTAACCAAATGATCAAACGTAGTATCACAGTGAGACAAACTGACGTGTGCATTAGACTTGCTTTCACAGCCTCACCTGTGTAATAATCTTGTCAAAAAAAAAAAAAAAAACAATTAACCTAAATCTAATTATGAGGAAATGATCAGACAAATCTAGAATGTGGAACATTCTACAAGACAGCTGATCTAGACTCTCTGAAAATGTCAGTGTCATGGCAGACAAAAGCCAGGGGAATGGTAAAGGAAATTAAAGAGATAGAAAGAGCAATGCATGAATTTTAACTGGATCCTATACCAAGAAAAAAATTACTGGAAATAATCTAAACAACGTTTTGGGAATGATGAAGAAAATTTCAGTATGACTGCGTATTAAATGATGGTATTAAATCAGTTTTATGATTTCTTGGGGGTAATAGCATATTGGTTTATGAGGAGGATTTTTTTTTTTTTTTTTGGAGACAGAGTCTCACTATGTCACCCTCGGTAGACTGCCATGGTGTCATAGCTCACAGCAACCTC
Source organism: Galagoides demidoff (assembly GCA_963574575.1). NCBI lineage: Eukaryota > Metazoa > Chordata > Mammalia > Primates > Galagidae > Galagoides > Galagoides demidoff. Next base: position 32,935 of record CAUYQV010135706.1, read on the forward strand.
TTACTCTTGGGCTTAAGCAATGATTCTCTTGCCTCAGCCTCCCAAGTAGCTGGGACTAGAGGCACCCACTGCAACGCCCGGCTATTTTTAGAGATGAGGTCACATCACACTCTGGCTCAGGCTAGTCTCAAACCTGTGAGTTCAGGCAATATACCCACCTTGGCCTCCCAGAGTGCTAGGATTACAAGCATAAGCCACCACAACCATCCCAATCCTTTTTTTTTTTTTTTTCTTTTGAGACAGGGTCTCACTTTCTTGCCTCCAGTAAAGTGACGTGGTATCCTAGCTCCAAGCACCATGAAACTCTTGTGCTTGAGTGATCCTCTTGCTTCAGCCTTCCAAGTAGCTGGGACCATAGGTTCCCACCACAACACCCAACTATTTTTCAGATACAGGGTCTCATTCTTGCTCAGGCTGGTCTTGAACTTGTGAACTCAAGTGATCCACCTGCCTCAGCTCCCAGAGTGCTGGGATTACAGGTGTGAGCCACTGCACCCAGCCCTATGAGGAGGATATTCTTGTTCTCAGAGACACATGTTGAAGTATTTAAGGGAGAAGTATCATAATGTCTGTAACTTACCGTAGGGGGTAGGTTTCAGTCCTACCCTAAAAGAGTATATGTGTGTATGTATGTTGGTATTATATACAAAAAACAAAATTAAGCAAAAATAACAAAATATTAATTATTGTAAATAACTGATGGATTTAAGTGAAGAATATAAAATACTTGTTCCTTTTTTATTTGGAGACTAAGTCTCACTATGTCACCCTTGGTAGAGTACTGTGGCATAGCTCACAGTAACCTCAAACTCTTGGGCTCAAGTGATTCTTTTGCCTCAGCCTCCCAAGTAGCTGGGACTACAGCTACCCACCACAACGCCTGGCTATTTTTATTTATTTATTTTTTTTGAGATAGAGTCTCAAGTTGTCACCCTAGGTAGTGTGCTGTGGCGTCACAGCTCACAGGAACCTCAAACTCTTGAGCTTAAGCTATTCTCTTGCCTCAGACTTCTAAGTAGCTAGGAGTACAAACACATGCCACAATGCCAGGCTGTTTTTGTTGTTGTTGTTTCAGTTGTCATTGTTGTTTTAGCTGGCCTGGACCAGGTTCAAATCTGCCAGCCTCAGTGACTGTGGCTGGTGCCCTAACCCTTAAGCTACAGTTACCACCACCCAACTATTTTTTTTTTTTTTAAACAGAGCCTCAAGCTGTCCCCCTGGGTAGAGTCCTGTGGTATTACTGCTCACAGCAACCTCCAACTCCTGGGCTCAAGCGAGTCTACTGCCTCAGCCTCCCAAGTAGCTGGGACCACAGGTGTCCACCACAACACCTGGCTATTTTTTGGTTGCAGCCATCATTGTTGTTTGGTGGGCCTGGGCTGGATTTGAACCCACTACCTCAGGTGTATGTGGCTGGTGCCTTAGCCACTTGAGCCACAGGTGCCCAGCCCACCCAACTATTTTTAAAGACAAGGTCTTGCTCTGGCTCAAGCTGGTCTTGAACCTGTGAGCTCAGGCGATCCACGTGCCCTGGCCTCCCAAAAATGCTTGTTCTTTTAACTTTTCTACGTAGAATCAGAATTTTTCAAAATAAAAGACTTGAGCAAAGAAATGTTGAAAGAAGGCTCAGTGCCCGTAGCACAGTGGTTACGGCACCAGCAACATATACCAAGGCTGGCGGGTTTGAATCCAGGCATTGTGGTGGGCGCCTATAGTCCCAGCTACTTGGGAGGCTGAGGCAAGAGAATCACTTAAGCCCAAGAGTTGGGGGTTGCTGTGAGCTGTGATGCCACTGCACTCTACCCAGGGCAACATAGTGAGACTCTGTCTCAAAAAAAAAAGAAGAAGTGAGTGGGAATACAATTATAGTAGAAGTATTAGAAAGAGTGACAGTGAAGCTAAGATCTTTAAGAAATGAGAGAATGATTGCTGAGATTCTGTGGAGTCTGTAACAAGGCATAACAGGAGAGGGGGGTGGTGGGGGATAGTCTGGTAGAACAACGAGTGTTTTGTTTTAAAGTGTACAATCAGTGGTTTTTAGTGTATTTACAGAGTTGTGCAATCATCACATTGTTTTCATCTGGGCATTGTGTCCCTGAACATTTTCATCACTTCAGAAAAGACATTTGTATCATTAACAGTCACATACCCCATTCTCTCCTCCTTCCAGACCCTGGCAACTATTAGTCTACTTTGTTTCAGTGAATTTGTCTATTCTGCACATTTCATGTAAATGGAACCATATAATATGTGGCCTTTTTGTGTCTGGCTTCTTTCACTTAGCATGTTTTCAAGGCTTGTCCATATTGTAGCATACATCAGTATTACATTCCTTTTTATTATCAAATAATATTCTGTTGTATGGATGTGCCAATTCTGTTTATCCACTTCAAAGTTGATGGGTTGTTTGTGTTATTTCCATGTTTTGGCTATGAATAATACTGCTATGAATAAGTACAAAGTTTTGTATAGACATATACTTTCAATTTGCATTAAGAACTTGGAGACAGGCTCGGCGCCTGTGGCTCAATCGGCTAAGGCGCCAGCCACGTACACCTAAGGTGGCGGGTTCGAATCCCCAGCCCAGGCCCGCCAAACAACAACGATGGCTGCAACCAAAAAAAAAAATGGCCGGGCGTTGTGGCTGGCGCCTGTGGTCCCAGCTACTTGGGAGGCTGAGGCAGGAGACTCGCTTGAGCCCAGGAGTTGGAGGTTGCTATGAGCTGTGATGCCATGGCACTCTACCCAGGGGGATAGCTTGAGGCTC
>CAUYQV010135712.1:0-25749 GCA_963574575.1 Galagoides demidoff
GTGGTCCCAGCTACTTGGGAGGCGGAGGCAGGAGACTCGCTTGAGCCCAGGAGTTGGAGGTTGCTATGAGCTGTGATGCCATGGCACTCTACCCAGGGGGATAGCTTGAGGCTCCGTCTCAAGAAAAAAAAAAAAAAAGAAAACAAGTGAGGCTTAGAAAATTATGAAACTTGTTCAACCTTATACAATCAGTAAAAAATAATACATACAGAATTTATTTATCAGTCTGTCTCCTTTGATAGACTGAAATTAAAGGCAAGAATTGTCTTTCTAATCCTTGAGTCTTTCATACAGCGCCTGACTTTTCTGTAGGCGCTTGGCAACCTGCTGGATACCTGTGAATTCTTTTTTTGGCCAGCCAGACATCTGATTGTGACTTTCTTACAGGTTTAAAATTAATCAAGTAGAAGAGCTGGTGATGAGAATGAGTCAGAAAGGAAGGAAGCAGAGACAAGTCCTAGAAGCTAGTACAGAACATATATAGAGTTATATATATATATATATATATATAATTTTTCGTTAAGGGTTGACTCCCTGATAAAGAAAAATTAAGTTCACGTGAGTAGGAACTGTGATCACTTTAATGTAAGCTGACACTTACTCCAGAGCTGAACTGTTATGAATCATAATGCTTAGGGTCAAATTTCTGTTAAATTGAGCTTTCTTTCCTTACCCTTCATCTTTATATATTGCTAAATCTTTAAGCAAGTAAAACTCTAAATTCAAATACTACCTATTTGAGCCATCACCCCAGGACCATTAAGAATCAAAGAGTGAGTAGACTATGAATGTTTTAACACAATAACTAAGAAAATTACGTGAAGGCTATGTTAACCAGTTTGATGGAAGTGTTTTGGATTGTTTGTGAAAATACCACACTGTACCCCAGAAGTGCATTAATGTACACAGTTACTATTCAATAAAAAAAAAAAAAAAGAATTGAAGAGTGGTCTTTGTGCCCCTTGTATTGAGTTTGGAAGGAAATGAAACCAACTCTCTCCTCCTTTCCCCACTGGGTTTTAAGAAGGCCTACACTATTCTTTGTGGCTGCCTTTCTGACTCTGCTGTTTTCACCTCAAACCACATAGCCTGAGTCTGCTGAGTTGCATGTAACCAAGCACCACGTACGTGGCAATGCTTGACACAAGAAGGGCTGCAACAGGCCCTGGGAACCAGCCCCTGTGGCGTTTCAATGTTGATCTTCATCTCTGCTTTGTCCCCCAGGCACTGGAGGATCTTTATAGAACTGTGAAGTTTTAGGACTTCTGCTTCTGTGCTGAGGTTCATTCTTTGTGCATCTACCTATATTTTATATACTGATCCTAAACTATTTTTTTCTTCTGTATCCTTAACTGTGTTCATTAGATGGTTGATCTTCTGTTTGTTTTGTTTTTTTGGTTTTTTTTTTTTTAGATTATCACTCTTTATTGCCTTATCACTCTTCATCTTAATATCATTTGAGGGCTTTAGTCCTTAATTTCTTTCTTTAATTTATAAACAGTAAAGTCATATTTCTAACAAATTGATGAATAAGAATGAGCCAGGTTGTTCCAGAGCCTCTAGAGATTGACAAACCAAAATAGATACAGATTAGATTTTGAAAGTAGAGTCAAATTTTTTAAAGCTACAGAGGAGCATGTGGCAGATCCACCTGGCTCATTCTTCAGTGTTGCCCCTAACCTAACACTTAAATGAGGTTCTGTGAAGGGCAAAAGAGCAGATCACGTATGGGTTTAATGGGTTTGCTCTCACCTTTAAGTTGTTTTTCCCATGTAATGTGTCCTATAATTTTATTTTTCTTATAAAAATAATTTCCAAAATTATTCTGGTTCTTAATTTACCTTTTCTGTTTGGATAGAAAATGTACTTGATTTTTGCTGCTTGGTAGTTTGGCTTTTTGTGAGCCCAGGTAAACTAGTGTGGGAAAACCTGGTAATTGAAATGGTTGCTCCCTGATAACTTGGATGATTTCCAAATGAGCATCAGAAGAGTGGCTGCTCCTCATGTGGGGGCTTGCTGGACCTTGAGAGGGCAATAGCCAAGTGTTGTGGGCATTCAAGGAGCCAACTGCATTCTCTTATTGGGGCACATGAGCTGCTCCCGTCTGATCAACAAAAAACACTTTATGGCTCAGCGCCCGTAGTACAGTGGTTACGCCGCCGGCCACATACACCAGGCTGGTGGGTTCAAACCCAGCTCAGGCCAGCTAAACAACAATGACAACTACAACAAAAAAAAAATTGCCAGCTGTTGTGGCGGGTGCCCATAGTCCTAGCTACTTGGGAGGCTGAGGCAAGAGAATCACTTAAACCCAAGAGTTGGAGGTTGCTGTGAGCAGTGACACCATTACACTCTACCAAGAACAACAAAGACTCTGACTCAAAAAACAAACAAACAAAAAACCAACACTTTAATTCTGTTTTAAAAATTAATATAAGAAGTTCATTTTCTCAGGGCAGCACTTGTGGCTCAAAGGAGTAGGGCGCCAGCTCCATATGCTGGAGGTGGCAGGTTCAAACCCAGCCCCAGCCAAAAACTGAAAAAAAAAAAAAAAAGAAGTTCATTTTCTAAAGAAGAAGAAGGGAAAACTTAGAGAATTCATTGTATGGCTAGCACAAAATAATTGTTTCAAAGAGTATTCATGCAGTGTTGATTGAAGTTGTTTACGCAGTAGAAAAAAAGATTAATCTGTCTGTACTCAAAACCCTCATCAAAATCAATTTTCTATGAAAAATAGCTACATCTATATCTGGCTTCCTGAGGGAGAACATAAACTACTTTGAGGATAAATCTTTCTTATCCTTCTTTTTCTGTATCTGTTGTATTCAGAAGAGATAGAATAAAGAAATATTTCTCAAAGTTACACTATAAATTTATAAAGAACTAGAATGCAGAGAGCCAACTGAATTACATTTGTACCCATTCCAAGGATATATTTGTAATACTGAACTCAGAATTCAGTGGGCTAATGTGTTTAGCAAAATATTAGGAGGAAAGAAAGAAAAAAAATTGGCTCGGCACCTGTTGTTCAGTGTTTAGGGTGCCAGCCATATACACTAGAGGCAGCTGGTTCAAACCTGCCCCAGGCCTGCTAAGCAACAATGACAACTACAATAAAAAAAATGCTGGATGTTGTGGTGGGCGCCTATAGTCCCAGCTACTTGGGAGGCTGAGGCAGGAGAATCACTTAAGCCCAAGGGTTGATGTTGCTGTGAGCTGTGATGCCATGGCACTCTACCAAGGGTGACATAATGAGATTCTATCTCAAAAAAATTAAAGAAAGAAAGAAAAAAATATTCATATCAAACAGCCATTTAATATGAACCAAAACCTTTTGAGTCCTAGAATTTTAGTTCTGAGTATTGGAAATCAGGTGAGTAGTGAAGTACAAATGTGTATCTCTGTTTTTTTGATAATTCATTTTATAAAATGTTTGAAAATACCTCTATTTTAAAATATAAGGAGATAAACTTACCTGTGATAGAGGCATAGTGTTTCTGTAAATATAGAGAGGCTCTAGCTTTGTCATGGAAATACCAATATTTCTGTAAGTTCTTGGTTCATCTTTCTGTGATATTGGATGTTCTCCTTAACACCTTTATACCAGCTTAAAATGGGAATAAAATATACCGAGTAGAGTTTTGTGATAGATAAGATAATAGATCTAAAAGACACTTTCTATAGGATAGTCAAATGCTAGTCTTCCTATCTTTCTATCTAGAAAGCACAGAGATGTTCTAAGTTGCAGAAAAATATCTTCTTGTGGTTTTAATTTTGTCAAAACTAATGGAAATGAAAAGTCAGTATTTTAGGACATCTTTTAATGTAGTTGAGTATTAAATATTAAAATGTATTTACCAGTTTCTAAAATATTTATTCAGATTTCTTAAATACATTTAGAGAGTTTCATAAATTTCACTTTTGTTTTTTATTTCCAATTTATGTGGGGGTACATTAAGATTAGATTCCATAGCTTGCATTTGTAAGGTTAAAGTCTGATTTGTAGGTATATTCCACATCCAGGCAGTGTGCCATTTACCCATGCAATGTACCTTTTGGGTGGGAATTTACCCAACCCTTTTCCCCCTCACCCCACTTGAAATTTCATTGAGTTTTTCTCTCATGTGAGAGTGTAACTGTTAATCTACTAGTTCCAATTTAGTACTGAGTACATGTGATTTTTTTTTTCCATTCTTGTGATACTTCATGAATTTCACATTTTATTTTTAGATGTCTAAATGTTGGGATTCACTCTATGATGATGATGATGATGATGATTGCAGTTTTTGGCCAGGGCTGGGTTTGAACCCGCCACCTCTGGTATATGGGGCCAGCGCCCTACTCCTTTGAGCCACAGGCACTGCCCTATTATTATTATTTTTTGAGATAGAGTCTCACTATGTCTGGGTAGAGTGACGTGGCGTAACAATCCACAGCAATCTCAAACGCTTGGGCTCAAGCGAGCCTCTTACCTCAGCATCCCAAGTACCTGCGACTGTAGGGGCCTACCACAATGCCCAGCTATTTTTTTTGCCATAGTTGTCATTGTTATTTAGTAGGCCCAGGCCAGGTTTGAACCGTCAGCCTGGGTATATGTGGCTGGCACCCTAACCACTGAGGTACAGGTGTTGCCACTCTAGGGTTATTTTTATTCTTTAATTTCATTTATTTCACACATCTATTAAGGATGATTGTTTCCACTTATGAAATATTGAATTTTTGTGTTTATTATTATATAGAGAGGTATAATGTTACTTTTGAGTGGTTTTTTTGCCCCAAGCAAGTATTCTGTAGTTAAATGCCATCATAAACTTTAAATTTATCTATGTTATTAACTTATTGAACATTTTTTAAAGGATATCAGTTAAAATATATAATAATCATTTGTTTCCTCAATGAACACTGAAAAAGTCCTTTTAATATGTGCCTGTTTCCAGACTTCAGTTCTAGTGTTGTGATAGTTCATGAGCACCAGTAGAGGGAGCCCCTCCTCATCTTTCTTGGTGAATTTAGCTCTAAATTTAGAAAATGCAGATTTGTAGAAAGGACGCACTTGAACAACACATGGATATATAAAATTTGAAAAGGCACTAAAGAATGACAATTGTAATTTTCCTGAACTTTGATGCTTTGATGGAGAAAAAGAATCTCACTTTGATTTCCATGCTTTTAAGTATAACTAGAAGGTAGCTTACTTAAAAAAATTCTCAAAAATGATCCATCAAGCAACCCAACGCTTTTAAAACCAAGAATCTGTTTGGTCATGTAAGGAGGAAGAGGTGGTGGTAGTGTTATTGTTTGAAATTATAAATAATGAGTACATAGTCTCATTGGCAATATCATCAACCAAGGTAAGTTGCTGAGTCATTGTACAGTGTAGAGAAAGAAAAATTTAACTTTACTTAGACCTTTTATGTATTCAGAAGGTTATCAAACCAAAATCTAGCTAAAGGCTCCATCCAGAACCTTTGCTCAGATCTAGAGGCTTGTCCCCTAATTATTACCTATTGGTTTCTTTATAGACCCCAGAAGAAAATACCACGTGAGGCTGCTGGCTTACAACAACATAGAGGACGGCTACCAGGCAGATCAGACCGTCAGCACCCCGGGATGTGTGTGTAAGTGAGGTTCACAGGAGTTTATTCCACTGTGGCTCACACTCCTTTTTCTCCTCCTCTTTTAAATTTTAGTCTCCTTAGTACTTGGAAGCCTTGGTGGCTTATTCACTTTATATCCACCATGCCACCTAGCACAGTATCTTGAACACATAGGTATTTGGTATGTATTTAAGTGAAGTGTATTAAATTAATAAGCACCTATTTTAATATTGTGTGCAAAAGACTGTTTGAAATTTAACTGGGGAAAATAACCATTGAATACCTATACACTAGTTTTCTTTTACCTGTTTTCACTTGAGGTCCATCGTTTACATTTGGCTGTTCAGCTTTACTACTGGTAAAGAGGATGTTCTCGCCTTAACTCTACTGCTGGCTTTCTGCATGTCTTTGGCTAATTAATCATTTGGCTTCTCTGTGCTTCAGTTTTCCAACCTGTTAGATATTAATAATATATTCATGTTCATAATACATTTGGTCAGCAACAGACCAAAACATATAATGCTGGCCCCATAAGATTATAATGGGGCTGAAAAAATCCCATCACCTAGTGACATTGCTGTCATAACCTCCTAGAACAACAACACAATACCTTTTCTATGTTTAGATACACAGAAATTTACCCTTCTGTTATAGTTGCCTACGGTATTTAGTATAGTAACAGTGCTGTGCAGGCTTGCAGCCCAGGAGCTATGAGACTGCACCCTGTAGCCTAGGTGTGTAGGCTATACCATCTAGGTTTGTATAATTGTACTTCATGTTCACACAATGACAAAATTGCCTCCTGATACATTTCCTAGAATGTATCCCCGTTGTTAAGTGACTTGTGACTATTTTGACTCCTTATCTAACTCATGGAGAGTTTAGGTTTGGATGTTATATTTCTAGACCATTATGAATCTCTGGTGGAAGAAAAACTTAAAATCTGCTTGGAGGGTAGGGTGTTATGATTTTATCATTTTACCACTTTTCTGCATTACATGTTATGTTGTGCAGTAAATTAACACGACCTTTTTCAATAGCTGTTCGTGATCGCATGGTTCCCCCTCCACCACCGCCCCATCATCTCTATGCGAAGGCTAACACCTCATCTTCCATCTTCCTGCACTGGAGGAGGCCTGCGTTCACCACCGCACAACTTATTAACTACACCATCCGCTGTAACCCTGTCGGCCTGCAGAATGCTTCTTTGGTTCTGTACCTTCAAACGTATGTAGCCTCCATTAATGGTCATTTTCTTTGCCTTTCTCCCTGTTGCTACTTCTTAGCATCTTGGGCCCAGTGTAGGCTTCAGCAATATGCGTTTGTTTCAGACTTCCTGTTAGTAAAGGAGGTTTGCATCCATACTATATTCAGTTCTGAAAGCTGTACTTTTTGACATTTAAATTACATAAGCAATTTTTAAAAAATTTTCCCAGCTTCACACAACAAGATTAGACAAGAAGCTATTACTGTTTTCAAGTGGCTAAACTTAGCAAATAGAAGACCACGCTGGTAGCGAAGAGTAGGGCTAGTTGGGTGGCGCCTGTGGCTCAAAGGAGTAGGGCACCGGCCCCATCTGCCGGAGGTGGTGGGTTCAAACCTGGCCCTGGCCAAAAACTGCAAAAAAAAAAAAAAAAAATAGAGCTAATTATTATTTCGTTTTCTAGGTTAGAGTTATACAGATGCCCAAAGCTATGCTTTCAAGGAATGACTTGACTTCCACTTTTCAGAGGAAATCCCTTTGTTTTGGGACATTTCCATACTGTTAATTTTTTAGTTTCCTCTCAGTGGCAACTTACAGGCTAATAGGATAATATTAAATGTGGTGTTTTAATAATCAGGTTAGATTGCTCTTTTATTTCAAAATATTGAGGAGGTACACATGTTTTTGTTACATAGATTGCTCTTTTAGTCTAAAAAATTTTTTTAGGAAAATGAGGAGCTAATGAATACTATTATGCTATTATACTATTGACAAGTTTAATGCTTATTATTATAGATCCGAAACTCACATGTTGGTTCAAGGTCTAGAGCCAAACACCAAATACGAATTTGCTGTTCGATTACATGTGGATCAGCTTTCCAGCCCCTGGAGCCCTGTCGTCTACCACTCCACACTCCCAGAAGGTAAAGAAAGCAGCACTCCTAAGGGTTTTATCTTTAAAAAGAATTTTTAAAGAAATGCTTAAAAATATATACCTGTCACTTTGAAGAGGATGCTACATAGGTTGCCACGTATTAGTTGATGTGTTTTGTTTCTTTTGGAATTTATTACCCTTTATTATATTTAATTTTTCTTTTTCTTCTGAAGGTATATATTACACAAGCAAACAGGCTTACATGTAGTGGTTTTTTTCGGGAAGTCTTTTTCAGTCAGGTGTGCTACAACTAAATAATTTAAAGTGAAAATAAGTGGATGTGCATTTTTAATGATCTTACGAGGCCACCTTAGAACTCATTTTTACATGAGTGGAAGTTGATGCAAGCTGATTGAGCAGCAATTCAGTAGCTTACCTATGGCTAAATGTTTTTTGTCTCTACCCCTGCAATTTCTTACTCTAGAACGAGGGTAAAGGACTAGAAAATCTATAAGGATCGTTCCTTCTCTGTTTAATTATACTGAAAGAAAGCAGGAGACATTTATGTCAGTGAATATAGAGCTGCTTTGCTGTGGTTTTGGCAATATTCTATATGAGATGTGGTGCCAGAAACCAGGTCTTCATGCTTTAAGCTCATATCAAACATGGAGTCAATTAAAATGCTAAGATTTTACTCCTTTTCACAGATATAAAGTATTTGACTTAAGTCTGACCTATAAAGTCATTAATTAACAACTTTTCAGGGAATAACCAAAAGTTTTGGTCTCAGAAACATTTTCTTCAGTGGCCTCCTAGATCAAGTTAAGTGAATGTTCTGTACATTTTAGTTAGAGCTATAATTCAGATTCAGTACTTACGAGGTGAAATTGAGTATCTATCTATGCTACTGGTGGAACTGTAAACCTTTCTAGGTAGCAATTTAGCAAAGTATTTCAAGAGCCTTTCATTTTTAAATGCTATCCCTTTGACTTAGAAGTTCTCAACCAGGAATATACCATCTTCTTTATATATTTGTATGTCTTCTATATTACAAAAATGAAATTAACTTTCAGAAAAATAATAATAATTTTTTTTTTTTAATAAAGTCTCATTCTGGTGTCCAGGCTTAGAATGCCATGATGTTATCCTAGCTCACAGCAACCTCAAACTCCCTGGTTTTGTTTTGAGACAGAGTCTCACTACATCACCCTTGATAGAGTAATATGGCGTCATGGCTCACAGCAACTTCAAACTCTTGGGCTGAAGAGATTCTCTTGCTTAGCTTCCCAAGTAGCTGGAACTATAGGCACCCCCCACAATAATTTTTGTTGTTGTTGTGTTATTAGCTGGCCTGGGCTGGATTCTAACCCACCACCTTTGGTGTATGTGGCTGGCGCTGTAACCACTGTACTACAGGTGCCAACCCTCAAGCTCCTGGGTTTAAATGATATTCCTACCTTAGCCTCAAGTAGCTGGGACTACAAGTGCCTGCCACAATGCCCGGCTAGTTTTTCTATTTTTTAAGTGGAGGCAGGGTCTTGCTTTTACTCAGGCTGATCTTGAACTCCTGAGTTCAAGTGATCCTCCTGCCTCAGCCTTCCAGAGTGCTAGGTTTACAGGTATAAACCACCACACCTGGCTAAAAATAGTACTTTACTATTATTACTATTGATGTTTAAAAGTTACAATTTTGAGATTTTTATAATGGTGGTTTCTAGTTTTCCAGACTTAGTTTTTCTCAGCCTGTCAACCAGTTATTTGAGTGTTTATGAACCATTTTATTGTAGTAATACAATTTGTTTTACATGTTTGCACAGCACCAGCAGGCCCACCAGTTGGAGTAAAAGTGACATTGATAGAGGATGATACTGCTCTGGTTTCCTGGAAACCCCCAGATGGCCCAGAGACAGTTGTGACACGCTATACTATCCTGTATGCATCCAGGAAGGCCTGGATTGCGGGAGAGTGGCAGGTCCTACATCGAGAAGGTAAATATGATCATAAATTACCAAGGAGGATGAAAAGTAAGATTATTAATGTTGCAGAAACAAAGAGAAAGAGGAATTTAGAGTTTGCATTGAATTTCTATTTTTATGTCTGAAGTAATAAATAATTAAATATTTTGGTTTTATTCAAAGAACAATTCATGTTTCTGAAAGATCACTCTTAGTGTTGTGAATAGAAGAGGTTTTGTTGAGGACAAGTGGAGGGAAGAGTAATGCAAAAGGGACTCACTTGGAAGTAATTATCATGATCCAGGAAAGAGATGATGAGCCTGAACTAGAATGGCCGGGATTAAGATGGAAAGGAAAGAATATTTGAAAGATATGAAGGAGTTAAAATAGACAGGACTTGGTAGCATGGATATTAGGAGGAAGGAAGGGAGAATTGTTACGCATAATTATTAGGTTTCTGGTGGTGGTGTGTCCTTCATGGAAGTAGGAATCACTGGGAGAAGATATAGCTTAAAGGAGAAAGCCTTTTTACTGCTGCTAAAATGATCCACATGAAATAAATTGACCATATATGAGTCAGTTTAATTTTTTTTTTTTTTTTTGAGACAGAGTCTTGCTCTGTTGCCCAGACCAGAATACAGTGATGTGATCATAGCTCACTACAACCTCAGACTCCTGGGCTCAGGTGAACCTACTACCTCAGCATCCCAAATAGCTGGGACTACAGGAGCATACCACTGTGCCCAACTAATTTTTAAATGTTTTGTAGAGGCAGGGTCTTGCTGTTTCCCAGGCTGATCTCAAACTCCTGGGGTCAGGCAGTCCTCCCACCTAGGCCTTCCAGAGTGTTGGGATTATAGGCATGAGCCACTGTGCCCAGTATCCCTACTCCCCCAAATTTAATTTTTTTAACAATTATATATAGAGAGACAGAGTCTCACTTTATCACCCCTGGTAGAGTGCCATGGCATCATAGCTCACAAAAATCTCAAACTCTTGGGCTCAATGGATTCTCTTGCCTCAGCCTCTCAAGTAGCTGGGACTTCCTGTGCCTGCCACAACACCTGGCTATGTTTAGAGACACAGTCTCACAATGGCTAAAGCTGGTCTCCAAACTATGAGCTCGGGCAATCCACCCACCTTGGCCCCCCAGAGTGCTAGCATTACAGACGTGAGCCAGTGCACCCAGCCTAACAATATTTTTTTTAGCTGAGAAAAACTAAATTATAAAATTCTTAACATTCTTATTGCATGCTATTATCATATCCTTTTCTAAATCTTGAATAGTCCTATGGTCAATTTTTAGGTGGGCCATTATATAAATAGTGAAATTCCAGTGTCTTATCACTTCCTTGATTGAGACATACATGATGGGAAAAGAATAGTTTGTCGAGCAACAAAAAGCTTTGTTAAGAAGGATTTCAAGAAGGAAATTTGTTGACCATCTACATTTTCTAAACACCATGCAGTACTAGGCACTTATGTACATTTTACCTTTCAGGAGGAATATTTACCCAATTAAGAAGATAAACTTTTTCCTACTGCTTCACTTTACTATTCTAAAAAAAAAAGATAAACTTGAAAGGCGATGTATGTGCTTGTAATATAAAAAACACTAGGCAGTTGTAAAATAAGCAAGTGATAACTTTAGCTGGAGTTTTGATAGTTGTTCTGCATATTTTTCATTAAGTAGAAGCCCAAATAAGAAATGATTTTCTGGTCACAAAAGAGATTTGATAGTAATAAATACTTGGCAGCAATACGACTTTATATTTATATCAATTATCTGTTACTGCATAACAAACTACTTTAAAACTTAAGACAACTATTTTATTTTCTCATCATTCCTTGAGTGAGCAATTTGGACTGAAATCAGGTTGGCAATTCTTCTGTTGATCTCTCATGAGGCTGCAGCCATCTTACAGTTTTGATAGGGTCTGAGTAGTTTAAAAATAGCAAGACAGTGTTCCAGAATCAGGAAGAGGGGTTGGAAGCCCCATGTACACAGTTTTCCAGCCTCTGCTTGCACCACCTGTGCTAGCATCTGATTGGGCACAGCAAGTCACATGGCCAGTCCCTTAGAAAGTCACATACCACATCATCTACCTGAGGATGTGGATAGATGGAGGTGTAATTCACTGGGGGCGTAAGTTACATTCTACCACAATATTCTTAAAATGCATAATTCACTGTCAGTTATTCAGTTCCCAAATGATTTATGGACACAATGCTTAACCAAATACAACCAACTTGATTTAATGAGTTATTATAAGCATTAATAAAGACTCTTGATAGCATTTTAGTTTTTCATTTGTACCTGCCTTAAAAGAAGCAATATATATATTTTGTTTTGACTCCTTTTGAATATATTCATTCCTCATTTTGAGATGGAGCTCAGAAAATAACATTTTGCCATATTGACAGCTGAGTAGTGACATGGGTTACAGCTGCATGTTTTTACATCTGCATAAACCTTTCTAACTATACTGTAATGCACGGGGGCAGGAGGATCTATATGTTTCCTGGTGCAATTTTAAGAGCCATTCTTCATGAACAGCTTTTGTCGTTTGTTAAATGTAGAGAATTTTTTCTACATTGCTAATGCCAGCAATGTATAGAGAACAAATAAACAAGTAAAAGGCCACTGGGTTTTGTGCGAGAGAGAAATACAGAGTTTGACTCATGTTTAAACAAAAAGAAGGAATATAACATGGCATTTAAATGAAAACTAAAATATAAAATTGTCTTTTATGTCTAATCATAGCAACTTTTGGAAGGGTACTATAGAAAAAGATGGAGGAAAAAAAGGAGAGGAAATGTTGATTTCTCTTTCCCATGTGCCTGTTAATCTTCTATCCATATTAGGTTTTACATATTTTTATATATATTCACAAATTTAATCCCAACTTGAACAAGATTTTTTTTTTCATGAATCAAAACATTTAAAAATGTTCCTGGTGAGCATGTGATATTTATGGCTAAAATGGTACACGGTAGGATGGTTGAGCAGAGTTGTGACATGAAATTATACTTGTGTGTAATTTAAAGTGGAGCAGAAATTACAGTCTTTACCTTCCTGGTGTGCAGTAAATCAGCACAACCTACTCAATTATTTTCAAATCTAAAAGGCACTGGAGGAAATTATGCTCTACCCCAGCAATTCCTCAACTCTGTTCTTTATAAGTTTCCTGAGATCATAAAGATGCCCCTCCTTCAGATTTTTTTCCATGAATAAGTAAGTTTGAGCAATACAACATATACCATTCTTCCTGTTAGAGATTCATGTTGGACATTAGAAGTCTTGCAATAAAGAAATTTATTTAACTCAATATTTGCTAAATGAATTGGGCTACCAATAATAGAAACATATTCATTTATTAAACTAATTCTTATTGGCTCAGTGCCTGTGGCTCAAGTGGCTGAGGCGCCAGCCACATACACCTAAGGTGGTGGGTTCAAATCCAGCCCAGGCCTGCCAAACAACAATGATGGCTGCAACCAAAAAATGGCCGGGCGTTGTGGCGGGTGCCTGTGGTCCCAGCTACTTAGGAGGCGGAGGCAGGAGACTCGCTTGAGCCCAGGAGTTGGAGGTTGCTGTGAGCTGTGATGCCATGGCACTCTACCCAGGGGGATAGCTTGAGGCTCTGTCTCAAAAAAAAAAAATAAAACTAATTCTTATTGAGTGATCATTACACGCCAGCCTCTGTTCTAGGCACTGCAGTGCCACAGTGAATAAAACAAACTGGTAAATATATAACTTTTCAGGCAGTGTCAAAAATGCTTTAAAGAAAGCAACAGTAGAGAAAAGAAGCAAAGTGATGGGGGCAGTAAAATAAGGAAGAAATAGCATTAAGCATAGCCCTGTGGGTGTTGGGGAGAAGTGCAAAATCTCTGAGGCAGAAGTGTGGTTGGCACATTAAATGAACAACAAGAAGGTTAGGGAGGCTAGAGTGAGGGGAAGAGGAGGCATTAAGAAGTAAGGGAGGGAGCTAACCAAAGGCACAGCTATAGATTAGACTTTGTGAGCCATAGGTTTTATTCTGAGGTAGAAGATATTGGAGACTAAGAAGTATGGCTCTGGCAACCCCTAAAAATGGATTATAAGAAGGTAAGAGTGAAAGCTAGTACACCATTTAATAGGCAAGTGTCCGTGAGAGTTCAGCATGAGAGTTGATGAGGGTTTGGGGTGGTAATGTGATAATGGTGATGGTACTCAGTTATTGGAATATAATTTAGTAACAGAGCTTATTGGATTTTTTTATAAATTAAATATGTAATATAAGAAAGAAGGTAAACAAAATCAGTGGTTTGATTTTGAACATGTTAAATTGGAGATGTCTTTTTCAAGTAAAGAGGCTGATTAAGCTATGGGAAGCTCAAGATCATGGAAAAGGTAAGGACTAGAAATATAGCTTAGTTATCAGTGTGTAGGTGATATTTAAGCCTATAGAATGGGGGCCGGGTGGGGAATCACTTAATTCATGTGAACAGAAGAGAGAAAGGTCTGAGACTGGCACCATGAAGCACTGGTCCAACCCCCAGATCTGTCACAAATGCCATATATTTTTAACAAGTTGAGCGAATTCAGGTAGTATTTCATAAATGCTTTAAAGAAAGCTACAACAGAGAAAAGAAGCAAAGTGATGGAGGTAGTAAAATAAGTTCTCTTGGAAGAAATAACATTAAGTACAGGCCTGTACTATACTTGAACTTTAACAACTTCAAAGAATTATCTTTGTATTGAATTAGCTTTGTATTAATACAAAGCATTCTGCTAGCCACCTCAAGGTGTTCACCTATGAAAAAAAGGTTTCTGTCCTCCAGAAGAGGAAGAGAAGACAGAGGTGAGAAAGAAAACTTAATTTTTATTGTGTATCACTTGTGCCATTGATAATTTGTTTAATCCTTATAATTGTGTGAAGTGGGAACTATTGCCACCATGCACAGGTAGAGTTCTGTAACATGCTCCAAGTTACAGATTACTTAGTAGTATGTCAAGATTTGATCAACATTGATCCAACATTATTATGAAATTGCTTCCAAAATTCCTAGTCTCGGTAAAGATTCAGACACATGTAAAAGGCAGGATTCTGAAATAACCACACTAATTGAGATTGAGACAGTCTACTGAGAGAATATAGATAGATCATTTTAATATTTGGGAGAGACTTTGGATGTGCTCATAGGGGAACCAAAAAGTTTAGTTTCCTTTTTTCCCTAAATAAAGACACTTTTTGTGGGAGAGGGTGAACGCAGGCATGCACGTACGCTGATCCCCCTGCACAGCTTACATTAAGTGTAAAGACTCGGTTTCTGGTAGTGATTGGATTTTGACAAGTATTTTTTATGAATGTATTTATAAATATCAAATGTATTCTGTGATAAAATGAAAACTGAACTTACCTATATCTCTATTTGTGAGGAAATTGAAATAGTCTTCTCCTAGCTAATTGTAACATATCACAATACATCTTTGTTTTTTAATTCCTCTGCCTAAGTACAAGCTGACAGTGGAAAGACTCTTCCTGATTCTAAATAGGGGTTACTTTGTTTATTGAATAGTTGTGTACTCAAGTAGCTCACACCTTCTTCAGGCCAAGTTGTAACCAGAGAACATGAAAACAAGTTGTGTTCTGGCTCTTGCTGCTGGAGGTTTGGCTGCCCCACCCCATGTGACCTGCAGAGGTGGCTTGTGTGTTCTGACCTCAGCTCTAAGATCACCCCACGTTTCACTTGCGTAATGAAGTACATTCTAGCAAGTGTCCTTTAGTACCCAGCACTGGCTGGGAGGTGACTGCTATATACTATTGTAAACTCTTTGAAGTTAATAAAAGGTTCCTCTTTGTCAGAAAAACATGAGATGAAATGAGTGTGAGAAAGCTAGGACTCCCTGTGCATATTTACCCATAAGTGTGATGCTTGAATGACTTTCTGATTATTTTTCTGTTATATCTGCTTTCTTAGCATTAGCATTAGCTCCTGGGGTGGGAGTCCTTTTGTAAGATAAATACTTCAGTGCCGGTAGAGCAGAAACACCCCTCAAGAAACAGCAGTATACAAAGAGGTCTCCTCCTTACCAGTCACCCAACAGAGAAAATACCTTCAGATCACCTTTTCTCAACCTGTGGGGCGAGACCCACGGGAACTATATTAAAGGGCCGCAGCATTAGGAAGGTTGAGAACCACTGCTTTAGATACTAGATATCATAATTCAAATGATGATTTCTTATAGAAAGAAGATCTTAGGTAGATCACTGGTGGTAATTTTAATAGTTGATCTGAGACCTGAGTAGTGCTCTGAAGTTGCTATATAACTTCGCGTTTTCTTTCCTGTTTACCTTAAAAAAAAAAATCGGAGATAATAATTAGGCCAGTGAAAAATATACACATGCTTTCAAAAATAATAATTGTGTTGTTTCTCATTTAAGAAGAAAGCATAAGATGACCTACCACAGCTATTACCAATAGTGATGTTCAAACATATCTAATTTTTTAAAAAGTCTCTCATATTAGATTTGTAAAAGTCAAATTATAGCTACTGAATTTAGATTCATTATATCATTTTCTTTTTCTATGTTTTAAATGTTCTATAATAAAATATTTTTAATATCATTTGTATTCATATCTATATAAAGGGTAAAACTTTTTTTTTTTGAGACAGAGTTTCACTTATTAACCCTCAGTAGAATTGCTATGGTGTCACAGCTTACGGCAACCTCCAACTCCTTGGGCTTAGGTGATTCTCCTGCCTCAGCCTCCTATGTAGCCGGGACTACAGGCGCCTGCCACAACACCCGACCATTTTTTTGTTGCAGTTTGGCCGGGGCTGGGTTTGAACCTGCCACCCTCAGCATATAGGGCTGGTGCCCTACCCATTGAGCCACAGGCGCCACCCAGGGTAAAACATTTTTATACATATATGTGTGCATATATATATTTCTTTCTTTCTTTCTTTTTTTTTTTTTGAGACAGAGTCTCACTTTGTTGCCCTAGGTAGAGTGCCATAGCTCACAGCAACCTCAAACTCTTGGGCTCAAGTGATTCTCTTCCCTCAGCCTCCCAAGTAACTGGGACTATAGGCATCCACCACAATGCCCAACTATTTTTAGAGATGAGGTCTTGCTCTGGCTCAGGCTGATCTCAAACCTGTAAGCTTAGGCAATCCATCTGCCTCAGCCTCCCAGGGTGCTAGGATTACAGGCATGAACCACTGCACCAGACCCTGTATATATTTTTTATATATTTTAAATTATATATACCCAAATATTTGTGCTACTTTTAAGAACTACTCCCAAAATGAAATTACAGAGAAGGATTATGGGGCGAAATGTGCATGGTGCACTGTTAAATGAAAAATACGTTTCTTCATTTGTATAGTTGTGAGTAAAAAAACAAAACAAAAATGCATGCAGTAAATGCACTAAAATGCCGATAATGGGAGATTGTAATTTTTTTATATTTATCTTTATTTTCTGAATTTCTGCATTGAACATATGCCACCTTTATAATTAGAAAAAATATTTTCAAAATAACTATGATGAACCTGTTACCTTTATAATCAGAAAAATATTTTTTAAAAAGAACCGTATTTATGTAATTGAAAGAATAAATGATACATGTTTATTTAATTTGTAATTGATGTATTTATAGGAGCAATAACCATGGCTTTGCTGGAAAATCTGGTAGCAGGAAATGTTTACATTGTCAAGATATCAGCATCCAATGAGGTGGGAGAAGGACCCTTTTCAAATTCAGTGGAACTGGCAGTACTTCCAAAGGAAACGTCTGAATCAAACCAGAGGCCCAAGCGTTTAGATTCTGCTGATGCCAAAGGTCTGTATACTGCCACTGCCATGGTCACTGTCATTTTTCTTAAAGAAAAAAATATATATTTATTTCCCTTACACTTTATTTCAGCTCCTGCAGTTACCATCTCCCTAAACCTACACTCAGTTCCTTAAATTGTTGCTGGTGAGGTTCTGATGTTAGGGAGGTGCCTGGCTCTTCTCTGCACTTCTAGAAGTAGGCAAAATTACCTCATAATTAAGTGCATTTTTCAGACCACTATGTTCCCAATTACTACTTTTCCCAACTGTGCAACCACCAAGACGGACAAGCTGCACCACCCGTGTACTGATGGAGTGAGCTTCCTGGGAGGTTTCATGGAAATAAACAGTAGTGGTGACTGTGGTGTTCAAGTTAAGAAGTGTATGGTTTCCATTAAGAGTTTTCACCACAGAAAAAAACAGGCTTTCTGGAGAGAGGGGTTTTTTTTCCCTCCAGAAAAGCAGTTGGTGCCTCCTGGGGTACAGAACTAGACATCTCCTTTTCCTCCTCTTTGGGGGAATGGGCCTGTGGAGAAGGAGGGCAGTTTCAAATGAAGGAAGTGTCAGCTGAACTCAAGACACAATGAAGAGCTCTTAGATTTTTTTTTTTTTTTTGAGGCAGAGTTTCACTTTGTTCCCCCTCTGTAGAGTGCTATGGTGTCATAACTCACAACTGTTGTCAAACTCTTGGGCTTAAACAGGCACCCATCACAGTGCTTGACTATTTCTTTAAAGATGGGGTCTCACTTTTGCTCAGTCTGGTCTGGAACTCCTGAGCTCAGAAGGTCCATTTGCCTTGGCCTCCCAAAGTGCTAGGATTACAGGTGTGAGCCACTGTGCCCAGCCACGGCTCTTGGATTTGTAAAGAATATCATTCAATGCTAGGTGTGTGTGTGTTGGAAAGGGAATTGGGGAGGAAAGGAGAAGGGTAATAGATTTAGAACAGGAAGGAGGTAGCCACGTATCATCAGGTAAGGCCCACATTTGCTTCTCAAAATACCTTGCTACTCAGTGGCTTAGGGACCAGCAGCATGGCCATCACCTGAGACCCCGTTAGACATGCAAAATCATGGGCTCCACCCCAGACCTAGTGAATCAGAATTTGCATTTTCATATATCCCCTAGTGATTCATAGGCACATAAGTTTGAGAAGCACTGCTCCGATGTACGTAAATGGAAAACTAATCCTCAAAGTCCAGAAAGCTGTTCTTGGGCCCATCAAGGAAGAATTATGTTTTGATCTTATTATCTAAAATTATGAATTGATACTCATGTTTGATATAACCATATGGTATCTAAAACTCATATTTAGAATCTTTAATTTTAGAACAAAAACCAGTTTCTGAAATCACTGATAAAAGATTACCTACTTCAATATTAATGTCGAAACTTTTCCTGAGAGGGGGGAGAATTACAGAAAAGGAAATAACCTGAGAATTATGATAAAAGGTATTACCTGTTTTTCTGATTGATTCCGAGTAAATGTGTTTTCCCTCTAGTTTATTCAGGTTATTACCATCTGGACCAAAAATCAATGACTGGCATTGCCGTAGGTGTTGGCATAGCTCTGACTTGCATCCTCATCTGTGTCCTCATCTTGATATACCGAAGTAAAGCCAGGTGTGTTTCCATTGCTGAAGATGTTGGGGTAGTTAAAACAATTACAGTAACCACAGGAAACAAACTGAAATCAAGCGCCTTTAGAGTCACCGGGATTTTCCACTTTGAAATAAATGTACAGTATTGTCACTTGAGTTCTTACAGCTGTAGAAATGTGCTCATTTGCGAGGGAGGTTATTTTCTTGCCATTTAAAAAAATTACTGTGCCATTAGAATATTCTTAAATGAGGACCTAGTTTCCTCATTTCCTTAGTATTTTGAGAAACACAAAATATATCATTGGTTTTCTTTTTTTTAATGGCATATTTAATCTGATGCATCTGCTTATTGAGAAGATTTCTTGCTGTCTGGAATATTTCATGTTTAAGTAGCAGTCCTTGAAATGCCTGAGTCACTGAGTCCACTGGAGGACATATGGATGGAATTCTCTAGACAAGGATTGAGACAAATAAAATAACTAGAGATTGGGTTATCTATAAATTCTGTCAGGGAATCTCATCTGTAGATGACTCAGTAGTATCTTGCATTCAGTGAATTTGTATATTTTTAACCTTTGATATTTTGGGTTCTGCTTTCATTTATTCTTAAGATTCTTTTTTGATGAAAAAAATCAAAGTCAAGTATACATTATTGTTAGATAATCTCCATTACTAATCTCCCACCCTTAGCATAGATTTTTTCAGTCTCCTCTATGCATGATTGGTACTTGTCTGTGGAAGCATACTCAGAAAACATTACTGAAAGAATTCTAACATCTTTGTGGATATTAAACTGGCTTAGTTTCAATGTCCACATTTTCACTTTAATAATTTTTTCTTTTTGAGACGGAGTCTTATCTTACTCCATCACCCTGGGTAGAGTGCTGTAGCGTCATCATAGCTCAGAGCAACCTGAAACCTTGGGGTTCAAGAGATCTTGCTGCCTCAGTTTTGCTATTTTTAGTGGAGACAGGGTCTTGCTCTAGCTCAGGCTGGTTTCAAATTTGTGAGCTCAAGCAATCCTCCCATCTCGGCCTCCCAGAGTGCTAGGATATAGGCGTGAGCCACTGTGCCCCACGTTCTTTAATAAGTGTGTTGTCTTTTATTTCTTTAATGGCCATTCTGATAGGGGTTAAGGTGGTATCTCATTGTGGTGTTAATTTTCATTTCCTTGATGATTTTCCGTGATGTTGGGCATTTTTTCATGTATATGTTGCCCATTTGTTTCTTTTCTTGGTGATTTGAGTTATTTATAGATTCTGGATATTAGCTCTTTTTCAGATGTGTAGTTTACATATATTCTGTGCATCTGTAGGTCGTCTGTTCAGTCTGTTGATGAATTGCCTTGCTTTGCACAAACTTTTTAATTTAAGTTCTGTTTATTTTTGTTGTTGCTCTGTTTACCTCATTTGGGTCGTAGTCATTAATTCTTTGCCTAGATTGATTTCTAGAAGAGTATTTTCCCACATTTTCTTCTAGAATTTTTATGATTTTCAGGCCTTACCTTTAAGTCTTTAATTCATCTTGGGTTAATTTTTGTGTATGGCAAGAGACAGGCATCCTGTTTCATTCTTCTGCATGTGGCTACCCAGTTTTCCCAGCATCCTTTATTGGCTAAGGCATCCTTTTGTTAGCAATATTTTTGCCTGTTTTGTGGAAAATCAGTTGGTCATAGCTATAAGGTTTAGTTTCTAGATTCTTTATTCTGTTCCATTGGTCTATTTGTCTACCTTTATACCAGTACCATGTTGATTTGGTTACTATAGCTTTGTAGTATAATTTGAAGTCAGATAATGCAATGCCTCCAGATGTTCTTTTTACATAAGATTGCTGTGGTATTTGGGCTCTTTTTTTGTTCCATGTGAAGTCTAGGATTAATTTATGTAGATCTGTGAAAAATGGCATTGATATTTTGATGGGAATTACATTGAGTCTATAAATCACTTGGGGCAATATGGACATTTTAACAATGTTGTATCTTCTAGTCCATGAACATGGGATGTTTTTTCATTTGTTTGTGTCTTCTGTGATTTCTTTCATCAGTGTTTTGCAATTCTCCTGATAGAGATTCCTAAATAAATATACTTTGGTTAAGTGTATCCCTAGGTATTTTATTTTCTTTGTAGCTATTATAAAGGGTATTGAGTTCTTGATTAGACTCTTAACTTGACTATTATTAGTACATAATGATGATTGATACCGATTTCTGTACATTGATTGTGTAACCTGAAACCTTGTTGAATTCATTTGTCAGTTCTTAGAAACTTTAGGTAGAGTCTTTAGGGTTTTTTAGATACAGAATCACATAATCCACAGACATGGATAGTTTGACCTCCCCTTTCCCACTTTGGATGCCCTTTATTTAATTCTCTTGCCTTGGGGGTGGTGCCTGTGGCTCAAAGGGGTAGGGCGCTGGCACCATATGCTGGAGGTGACAGGTTCAAGCCCTGCCCCGGCCAAAAAAAAAAAAAAAATTCTCCTGCCTTATTGCTCTGGCCAAGACTTCCAGCACATTGTTGAATAGAAGTAGTGACAGTAGGCACTCTTTGTCTTGTCCTAGTTCTTAGGAGAAACTCTCTCAGCTTTTCCCCCATTCAGTGTAATGTTGACTGGGGTTTACCAGATACCACCTTTATTTATTTTGAGGCATGTTCCTTGTATGACTAATTTGTTGAGGGTTTTTATCATGAAGGGTGCTGGATTTTATCAGCTGCTTTTTCTACATCTGTTGAGATGATCATATGGTTTTTGCTCTTACTTCTGTTTTTGTGGTGAGTCACATTTACAGATTTGCATCCCCTGGGATGAAACTCATTTGATCATGGTGAACTATGTTTTTGATGTCTATTGAATACAGTTTGCTAGCATTTTGTTGAGGATTTTTGCATCTATGTTCTTACAGGATATTGGTGTGTGGTTTTTATGTCATGTCCTTTCCTGGTTTTGATACCAAGGTGATACTAGCTTTGTAGAATAAATTAGGGATGGTTCTTCCTTCCCAGTTGGTAGACAGAACAGCTTCCCTAGATAATGAGTGCCAGTTCTTCTTTGTAGGTCTGATAAAATTAAGCTATGGATCTATCTGTTTCTGGGCTTTTATTTTTTAAGAGGTTTTTTTTTTTTGGTTCTGCGTCTGTGGCTCAGGCAGCTAAGGCGCCAGCCACATACACCTAAGGTGGCGGGTTCGATCCAGCCCAGGCCCACCGAACAACAATGATGGCTGCAACCAAAAAATGGCCATGCGTTGTGGTGGGCGCTTGTGGTCCTACCTACTTGTGAGGCTGAGGCAGGAGACTCCCTTGAGCCCAGGAGTTGGAGATTGCTATGAGCTGTGATGCCATGGGGACAGCTTGAGGCTCTGTCTCAAAAAAAAAAAATTACTGTCCTAATCTTGCTATCCATTATCTTCTGTTCAGGATTTCTCTTTCTTCCTGATTCAGGCTTTGGGGTTGTGTTTTTAAAAATATGTTCATTTCCTGTAGGTTTTCTAGTTTGTGTGGGTAGAGGGGTTCCTATTAGTCATATATGATACTGTGTATTTCTGTGGTATCAGTTGTTACGTTCCCTTTTCTCATCTCTGATTGAGCTTGCTTTAGTTCTTTGTCTGCTGTTTCTAGTTTAACTCAGGGTCTGTCAATTTTGTTTGTCTTTTCAAAGAACAATTTTTTTGGCTCACTGATACTTTGTACTGTGTCTTTGGTTTCCCGTTTCATTTCATTCTGGTCTGAGCCTCCCTGTTTCTTCTGCTGGCTTTGGCTTTGGTTTGTTCTTTTTTTAGTTCGTTGAGGTGTGACGTGAGGTTGCTAATTTATGATCTTTCTGCCTTTTTGATGTAAGCATTTAAGACTGTGACATTCCACCAAGATGGTTTTTCAAATCATAAATGTTTGTGGGAGTTAAAATACAGTTTCTAAAAATGCTTGAGAAATGAGTATTAAGGAACTTCATTGTTTGCAGAGTTGTGATTATTGGCTACATTTGGTACATTCGCCTGTATCTTATCTGAAATTAGATTTCCTCTTCTTGCCAATATTTCAGGAAATCGTCTGCATCCAAGACAGCGCAGAATGGGACTCAACCGTCATCTCGTACCATTGCCTCTTTAGCTAGTGGAAATGAGGTAGGAAAGAACCTGGAAAGAGCTGCAGAAAATGAAGAATACTTAATGCCGATGATGATGCCAAACAGCTTCATTGATGCAAAGGTACTGAGCTGAGAAACTAGTTTGCTGCATCATCCTTGCTCCCATTCATCTTCCCTTTTTGTGTAAAATTTATTTCATGAGAGAATTATATGTTGGATATATTCTATCTCTGTTCTTCTGAATGGAATATACAAATTTTATCCAGGTTCCTTCCTTGCATAAAATATTTAGAGAGAAGAAGGTGAGGATAAAGAGAGCATGAAAGAACTAGAGATAAAAATGAGACAAGAGCATAAATTTAGTTCAGTGGGATTATATGAAAGAAAGATGCCTCAAATAAAGCTACCACAGTCTTTTGTCTATATTTACTATAGTTTTGTTGCCCTGTATTTAGGGGGCAATTTTTTTATTAATCCTTTTGCACCTAGTTTGGATGACTGTTGACTGAATAGATCATGAGAATATGCCAGGTAGAATAACATTTTTTTTTGAAATAGAGAACATCTGACGAGAAGCCTCAAGATCCTTCCCATTATGACCCAAGGAAGTTGGAAATGGTAAAGAAATGTCATTGGCGGGTGTTACTTTATGTCCTTTCTAGTATATGTAATAATAGTATAGTGGTAAGCATTATGAACACCAATTTAAAGTTATTTTCAGTCACACTGCAACATTAGACAGTATGCATTATTGCAATAGCTCCCATAACCAGTGTGCTATACATCAAGTAGTCAGCAAACTACAACCCAGCCCAGACCAGCCTGCAGCCTGTTTTGTATGGCTATCTCCTGAGCTAAGAATGGTTTTTGCATTTTTAAAGGTTTGTTTGTTTGTTTGTTTTTCAAAAAAAAAGAAGAAGAAAAAGTAAGAAAATGTGATACAGGCAAATATTTATTTACTATCTGGCTCTTTATAGAAAAAATTCTGAAACCCAGCTATGAATTATTTTTCCTCAACTCTTTCCTAAAATTTAGAACAACAATACGACAAAATTTCAAGTACTTTTGAGATTGCATTGAATCTATTCATATCTAACACTGTGCTCTATATGATACATATCACGAGCAAGCCATAGTTAATTGATATTCGGTACTTCTGTTGTCTTTTTGGTTTGCAGCCTAATTTAGCTTTTACTTTCTAACACAAATTAAGCTATTCAGCTCTTTAAAAATTAATCTAAAACGTTAGACGCTAAAACTTTCATAAGCATAAAAAGTACTAAGCTATCCTGTGGTTCTATTGTTACTAGTGAAAAGTAGACATCAGAGAGGCTAGGGAGTAATGTAGTGGGGAGGACGAGATGGATAAAAAGAGAAAGAGACTAAAATGACAGGAGGCAGAGAGGAGTAGAGACCTGAACGATGGAGAAAAATAAGTTTAAAGGATATCTTTCTCACGTCCCCTGGGTTAACCTAAGGATTGATACTCCACAAAATGCCATTTCGTTGAGCCGCATATGGGCCCATATTTTTCTCCCCAACTGCTTCTTTAAATTGTCAAACATACAGAAGAGTTGAGAGAATAATGTAATGAGTATATAAGTAAGTTGTCAATATCTTGTCATAATTTTATATATCTCTATATATACTTTGTTTACTGTTCTGTTTGTTCCATTTATTCTATTGTGTATTATTGTTTGTTTGTTTTTGCAGTTTTTGGCCAGGGCATATGGGGCCAGTGCCCTACTCCTTTGAGCCACAGGCACTGCCCGAGTATTTTATTTTTTTTATTTTTTTTGAGACAGAGTCCCAACATGTTGCCCTCAATAGAGAGCCATAGCATCACAGCTCACAGCAACCTCCAACTCTTGGGCTTGAGCGTGATTCTCTTGCTTCAGCCTCCCAAGTAGCTAGGACCACAGGCACCTGCCAAAACACCCAGCTATTTTTTGTTGCAGTTGTTTAGCTGGCCCAAGCAGGATTTGAACCTGCCACCCTCAGTGTATGTGGCTGGCGCTGTACCCACTGTGCTACAGGCGCCAAGCTGTATTGTATGGTTTTGAGGTTGAGTCTCCCTCTGTTGCCCAGGCTAGAGTACCATTGCCTCAGCCTCACTTGCAGCAACCTCAAACTCCTGGACTCAAGCAATCCTCCTGCCTCAGCCTCCCAAGTAGCTGGGATTGCCTCCCATGACCACCACGCCCTGCTGATTTTTCTGAGAAACAAGGTCTTCCTTTGCTCACAAAGGAAGTTTCTAGTCACAAACTTCCTTTGCTCACAAAGGGAGTTTCTAGTCACAAACTCCTGACTTCAAGTGATCCTCCCACTTTGTCCTTTGTCCTCCTAGAGTACTAGGAATACAGGTGTGAGCCATCATCCGTGGCCTGCTGTACCATGTGAAAATGAGTTTTGGAATCATTACATTTTGCTTCACCAAATTTTTGGTTTTTTTGAGACAGAGCCTCAAGCTGTCCCCCTGGGTAGAGTGCTGTGGCATCACAGCTCACAGCAACCTCCAACTCCTGAGCTCAAGCGAGTCTCCTGCCTCCGCCTCCCAAGTAGCTGGGACCACAGGCGCCCGGCTATTTTTTGGTTGCAGCCATCATTGTTGT